>CM049851.1:18419396-18719396 GCA_027422415.1 Schizothorax lantsangensis
CAACTTTTATCTCACAATTATGACTTTATCACAATTCTGAGATGTAAAAATCGAGAAAAATTTTACAATTTTGAGATATAAACTCACAGTTGCAAGAAAATCAGACTTGTGAGATAAAAAAAAGTTGCAATTACCTTTTTTTTCATGACTAAAACTAATAAACAATTGTGAGATGTAAATTCAAAATTATGAGAAAAATGGTCAGAATTGCGAGTTGTAAACTTGGAATTGTGAAAAAAAGTCAGAATTCGGAGTTTCTATTGCACAATCCTGTGTTTATACTTTGCAAAGTCCGAACTGTGAGATAAAAAGTCGTAATTATCTTATTTATTGTAATTTTTTTTATTCTGTGGCAGAAGCAGGCTTCCATGCATATCACAGTAAATAGGAGGGCCTTAAAATATTGTCTCAGACAAAGGTTGGCTTTGAATCAAAAATAGAACAACTTATATAAAGATTTCAAGTTGCTTTTAAAAGCAAAGACAACTATTTTTCTGCATTAATGTTACTTTAACATCTTTAATTTGACATAAAGTCACTTTTACAGTACAATATGAATTATATGTTTACTAATCTCTTCTTCAAATGGTACTTGTTTGATAAGGCATGTCAAGCAGCACAATCTTCAGGCCATCATCAGTATCTCAGGAAGAGATGTTGGAACTGATAGACAAATTCAACAGAGACCGAAGCATCAGTGGGCTGCTGGTACAACTCCCTCTTCCAGGTACTGTATTATTCTACTGGATCAAAAATGTGAAACTGCTGATATAAAATGTGAATTGCGTATAAAAATTTGGTCTTTCATTACTAGGATCTTTACTGTAGTGAAACAAGCTAAATCTAATGTTGAAAGTACTGTAGTTTTCTATTTCCTTAGCTATAATAAAACCACAACTTGCTGAATGTATCTGGATCAGGTTTGCAATAGTGAATTCATATTTTGAATGTATCTCTCTCTGTCAGAGCACATCAACGAGAGAGCCATATGCAATGCTGTCGCCCCAGAAAAAGACGTTGATGGATTCCACATAGTAAACATTGGGAAACTCTGCTTGGACCAGAGGTGCATGGTGCCAGCCACAGCAGCGGCAGTGTGGGAAATCATCAGAAGAACGGGTTTGTGATAGCTTTCAGAGAACTGATATTAAAATCTTCTTTGAGTTGTAGAATAGTTTCTCAGCCATCTCATATTGCATCCCCAGCAGAGATGTGATTGGGTTGTCTATGATTACATTAGTTAGCAGCAGGTATAACAACAGTGTCTGATGTCAGTTTATATTACTTACACATTTGAAAACATTACTTTGCAATCATATCTGTATTTTGATGGTTTTTCCATCCCTTGGGCATTTGTGAAATTGAGTTATAAATGTTTACTCAAATTCTATACTGGCGGTCAAAAGTTTGGGATACCTAACATTTTCTTAATGTTTATGAAAGAAGTCTATTATGCTCTCCAAGGCTGCATTTTCTATTATTAAAAAATACAAACATAATTATTGTAAAATATTATCACAATACATTTTTTTTCTATTTTAATATATTTTAAAATTAAATTTATTTCTATGATGAAAAAGCTGAATTTTCAGCAGCCATTACTCTAATATTCAGTTTCACTTGATCCTTAAGAATTATAATATGCTGCTAATTATTATTGGTGATCAGTGATATTAATGGTGGGTGTTTATATATTTGTTTAATTTCTCCAATGGATTTTTTCAGGATTTTTGGTTTGATAGAAAGCTCAAAAGAAAGCATTTATTTGATATCTTTTCTAGCATAGCCTTTACTGTTACTTGTTCTCTGATTCTGTTACTGATCAAATGAATGCATCCTTGCTGTATTGTGTTTTTTTTTGTGTTTGTTTTAAAAAAAAAACTTGAATGGTACCTCCATTTCCACAATTTTAAGCAGCAAAAACTATTTTTAACATTGATATTAATAAGAACAGTTTCTTGAGTACCAAAGTGTATTAGAATGATTAGACTGAAGTAATGGCTGCTGAAAACTTAGGTCTGCCATCACAGGAAATAAATATTTTAAATATATTTGAATAAGAACAGTTATTTTAAATTGTAATAATATTTCACAATATCACAGTTTTTTTTTTTAAACTGCAAACTTGGTGAACATAAGAGACTTCCTTTTAAAAATATTGAAAAATATTAATTATTCCAAACTTTTGAACGTTAGTGAATGTCCCTTTTTTCAGGCATTGAAACAGTTGAAAAAATGTGCTTTTGTGATGGGCTCCAAGAATGTAGGAATGCCTATCGCAATGCTAGCTGCATTTCGGTAGAACCCATGAACGGCCGGGTGGAGGGGGGGGGGGAGAGATTTTGTGTCATTACCTTAGTTATTTTTTGGGGGGGTGTTTAGTATTTTGTATTTTTATTTTGAAATCTTATATAGTATAAAATAGATGTGCTTGCAGTTGGAGTGCCAAGCAGCATCCTACAATTCACATTGCACTATACTCAGTTTTAACCCTTTTTTATTTAATTTTCTTGTTACAATATTCATGAACATTTACGTTTAAGAAATTACACTAGTGCTACATTTCCCAAAAACCTAGACAAGGAAACGGTGCCAAAAAGCCGAATGCATGAGAGTTGAGAATGCAATTTAAGATGAATGTAGCGTTGTTTTTTATCAACAGTGTTGGTTTGAAAGTATAAGTAGTTACAGCAAACTGATCATTCTGTGAAAAGTAAAACTTTGTTTTTATTTTGCTGTTTTTTTTCATTGCGATGTTTTCAAAAGGCAGATTTTCAGAATTTCAATCAATATCTACAACCCAGTCACCTCGCTTTTTGAAGGGGAAGATTATTGCGAATTACAAATTCCACAGAATGAACTCTGGATGTTGCCGCTGATGACGCAAGCTGTAACATGATTACTATCAAAAATAAGCATTTTACAATAACCTGTAATAACCTTCTCAGCAGTAATGGAAAAACTGCTGAGAAAACAAACATTCATCCTTAACCATGTAGTTATATGTTAGATATAAAATATATAATAGGCGGTAGTATACTGTTTGTTTTAAAATCCACTTATACTGAATGTGAAAACAGAATACAAATAAAGACATATAAAGTAAACATGTTTTTTTTTCAAAAATCACTATTACTTTGCATTGAATTAAACAGTGATTAAAATATTAGCTTGAACCTATTATTCCTAAATAGTTTTGAGTAGTTTTTTTATAATAGTTGAATAGTTTTGTAATAGTTGAAGAGTTATCTCACCTTGAAAAATGTTTGATAGTGCATCATAACTTTTGATTGGAATGTCTCCAAAAACAAGATCAGTTCATGTTTTAACTCAAGTTGATTTGCTTCTTGGAATAAAGGAAAGGGAGAGACCGGATGGTTTTTGTTTTTCATTTTTCTGGAACTGTATAATTGTTAGAGGATTCATTTATATAGATGTCAGTGATTAGGATTAGGTTTGTGCAAGATTTTGATGATTTTAACAGGTAAAATGCAAGCCATGTTTGAAGTGAGTTGTGAAATTTTATAATAGGTTTGTGCTCTAACATGTATGAAATTCCTTTCGTAATTAGAGAAGCAGTCCTGAATCATTTCTACTTCCATTTTTTTTGTGTAAGACTCATAGCCTTATAGTATACAAGGTGAACCTGTAATTACCTGAATAAACTTCAAGGTTTTGGCAAAACCTCTTAAATATGTCTAATGTTGAGGTATAAGTAATCATTCCCGTCATTTTTAGTTAGAACCTGTGGAGTTACAGTAGCTAAGTTGATTCCAATGAATGTAACCCGTGATTAGCCAATATTACATATTCTGGGAATTTCTGCTTATGAATGTAATCTTTTTTCTGGTGAGCAAAAACCAATAACCATGAACATTTCTTGTAAAAGAATGTGTGGAATGAATAAAAGATGGGAGTGGCACTTTAAAATGGCATGAATTTCCTGGTGCCTGCACATAATTAAATACTATGAAATGTTTAAATGTTTTAACATTGATTTTCTAGAAATTATATACTGGAAAGGTGTTCATGGCAATCAAATGTTAAATCTGAAACTATGTTTAACTGTTTAACTAACTAAAAACATATTATATTACATTCAATGATTAAATAAACTAATAAATAAATACAACTGATGAGTATTATATCTTTCAGGTGATGCCACGGTTATCATGGCTCATAGATGCACTCCTCTACCACGACTGAAGGAGCTTGCCAGTCTGGCTGATATAGTGATTGCGGCTGCAGGTCAGCTCTTTGTGTCCTGGTCAGGTATTCTGTAATATTATTACATGGCTGTCTAGAATACTCAATTTTGATTGGTCAATAGGTGCATTCTGTGTTCAAATATCATTGTGTAATGACAGCTAAACTGTATAGTTTATTAATTTATTTCGTCCATCTATTTATTTATTTGGTAAGTAGGATATTGTACAGTAAGCCATGTTCATTTTGTAATAATGATTAGCTGACTGTATTATCCTTTACTTAAACTTTGGTTATACAACATATTAAGTCAGATATTTTTTTCAGAAATACAGTACAAATCAAGTTTGAACATTATCTGTATTTTATTCAAACCTGTGTTCTGTTATTCTAAAATTGTAATAGTATGTATTAATATTAATAATTTAATAAGATAAATAAAATATTGTGTTCTTAAGAGAATGTGTATTTGTGAACGGTTGGTCTTATTCTGTAACAACAGGTGTGCCTCACTTAATAACGGCAGATATGGTAAAAGAGGGAGCTGCGGTTATTGATGTCGGCATCAACCGCATGAAGGACCCAGTCACTGGTAAACTTCGTCTTGTTGGAGATGTGGATTTTGAAGGTAAGTGATACACGACTGCTTTAGCATTCTTACAGTACTGGTTTAGTGTTATTTTAGTATTATTTTAATACTATTGTAGTATTTATTTATATTTTGAATTTTCTTGTAATTTATTTTTTTCAGTTTTAAATGTAATTTAACGTTTTAGTCATTTTTATTTATTTATTGTTTTGTTGTAATTTATTATTTTATTGACTTGATAACTTGGTAGTTCAACTAAAGCATTTCTCTTTTTTTTCTTCAAGTATTTCATCTAATATTTATATTTTAATTCAGCATTATTTTAGTTAATGAAAACATACATTTTTAATAGTTTTAGTAAACAATAACAACACCAATATGGTTCAACCAAAAATGGAATTTGCAATTCTTGGTATCACTTTAGTATAGGGAACCAATTCTCACTATTAACTAGTTGCTTATTGTGCATATTATTAACATATTGGCTGTTTATTAGTACTTTTAAAGCACATATTCTGCATGACCATATTCTACATCCCTAATACCTATACTTAACAACTACTTTACTAACTATTTATAAGCAGCAAATTAGGAGTTTATTGAGGCAAAGTCATAGTTAATGGTTTGTTAACCACCTTAAAATAAAGTGCAACCCAATTCATTACTCACCCTCATGTCATTCCAAATCCATATGACCATCACAAAAGGTGATTAGCTTCAAGCCTCAAAAAGGGTGTAAAATCACCATAAAATAACAAACAAACTGTTACAAGTCTGCTGAAGTCGTCTTTGTGTGAAACCAGAGTTTGTCCCTCCACTGAGCTGTGAAGTCAGAGAGTCAGTGAGTTTAACTTGAAAACCGAATCAGTGCAATTCATAAATGAACCAGTTTTCAGTGAATAATGATTTATAATTCAGTCTCTCTCGAGAAGGAAGGTAAATAGTATGGGTTTGGAATGCCAGAATTTCATTCATTTTTGAGTGATCTGTTATAATAATTCTGCATGTGCGTCAGTCAGTGTATCTGATCATGTCTCAATCCCTCTAGGGCTCTGTTTGGCTCATAGTGTGTTGGTTGGAAGTCACTTAGCAACATGATTTATAGTTTGATTTCTTTTCTCTTGGAAGTATAAAAGAAATTCTTGGCTTAGGCAGAGCTCTTAGTGTTATTTAAGACACGGTTTGTTTTTGTCTCCCTAATCAGCTGTGAAGGAGAAGGCTGGATTCATCACTCCTGTGCCTGGAGGAGTCGGCCCAATGACCATCGCCATGGTAATGAAAAACACAGTCACTGCTGCCAAAAATGCTCCAACATACTGAACAAACACAAAACCTGCCATTATGGGTGGACAAGATACAAGCACTTCAGTCTGGATACTTTAATTGCCACTATTTGACCATATCTTGATTATAAACGCAAGCCCCTGCAAGCTTCCTCTACAACATCCTTCCCTGCCTGTCGGCAAGCTGTAACAGGCTGTTCTAGCTGGCACGGCAGCCATGCATGGCTATGACAGAAACTACACCCTAATTCATTTCTCAACTCTGTCAAAATTAGAGAGATGCCTCTTAACTGATTCTAAGGAGCTGTCGCCTTTGCTACAGTATTATTATTTTGTCGGAGCCAAGAAAATAAGGTGGGTTTACTGTGCAAGTGTTACATTACCTCCTTGACAATGCATGAGTGAAGCCGGAAGACTTAGTTGCATCATCCTCACAGAGAGTTTCGGTACAACTTGACTGGCTGCTCAACAGGTGGCCTCATGACAGGGTAATAGATGGTTCTCAGATATCTGACAGATGAATCTGTTGACATTGAGACAAACGGGACATTAATAAATTTTCTCAGGAAATTATTTTAACTGTGTAGTTTGAATTCAAAACAACAAAATGGCAAAAAATAACACAAGGATGCTGCTGTATTTAATATTTATTTATTCATCTACCTATTTAAGGTATTATTTATATATTGTTTATCATGCATAAATGTGTTTTTGTTTTAAAAAAAAATCCTAGTTTTGGTATAAATAGCTTGTATGTATGATTTTTAGCCCCATGAAGTATTTAATATTATTTTTCTGCTTTATTTATTAGTGTGATTTATGGCATGTTCTTGACATTAAAAACTTTTTTGGGCATTTTGGGTCCTTTACATTCAAACTGCCAATAAAAAATATAAATTTAAATATTTCCGATGTTTCCCATAGACATTTCGTGGACATATTTTGCGCTATAAAAAGCTAAGAAATATAAAAATGACTTGAAAGTGAAGTCACAGTATTTTGTGCTACTTGCATGCTTCTGAAGTTCTAAAATATAATATCTTTGTATGAGGAACAGACCAGAATTTTAAGTCACTATTCAATTAAAATCCTCCCTTCCTTGTGAAACTCAAAAATAGCAAGCAAAAACCATGACGTTTGGCGCCATTGACATCAAACGTGGCGTGACATGTCTTGGCGTGGAAATATATGCAAATCTGATTGAGATTTAAGAGATACGGCAGAAGTCGTATGGACTACTTTTACAGTGCTTTTTGTCATTTTTGGCCACCACTCGCTATTATTGTCTGAAAGAGATCAGCTCAGATATTCTGACTAACATCTTTTGCATTACATGAGAGGGAATAAATGATGACAGGACTTTCACTTTTGGTAAACCATCCCTTTTTAAGGCTCTAGTATTGCTAAAGATTTCATTTCAGAAATCAATATACTTATTTCAGTCTGTGACTCAAAAGGGATTTGATTCTTGCTGTTCTTAAATATTGGTGGTTTACAAGAAGAAGCTGTGAATGAAAGAGTCTTCATTAAGAAATCTGCTCATGGAAGATTTAAAGGCATAGTTTACTCAAAAAACAACATTCTCTTCATTCACTCGCACCCGCATGCCGTTCCAAACCTGTCTGGTTTCCTCCTGTGAAGCATAAAACAAGACTTTTGACTTTTCTATTTTTTTTTTTGAAAACCGTGCGATGGATAATGTACCAAATGGCATTGATCCAACATCAAACCGCCATCAGATTACAGATTAAAAAAAAAAAAAAACTAAATTAGAAGTTGGGAAATCAGTTAGATCATTGACCGTGCCAATAATTAAAGATTGTCGCTTGTTATGTGAAATACTTAACATATCCAATTTGCTGTTGAGATAAATGTTCTGAATGGATCTTTCTTTAAAATATTTAATTGCCAAATCTTTAAAATATTTATTTCCAAAAGCTATAGCATAATAAAATAAGATGCTTTAGTTTTTCTGGGCAAAGAATACTTCTTGCTTTCATTATGTCACAGGAGTGTAATGGGACATGAGTGTGAGTAAAACATATTTAACCACTAACATGATACTTTGACTGTATCTGTAATTAGACTTTTCTTAATATCACTTGTGCCAATAACTATGTCAGAAGCCTGTTTTTTTGCAGCTGCAGGCAAATACTTTGGACACTGAAAAAGAAAAAAAATATGTGGGGGCAAAAACACGTCCTGTGCACGCTGCTTGTCTGTGGACCAGGAAGTGATGCGGAGCATTGTACAGGTGTGGGTAAAAGACTCTGGAATCACTGCAGTTCCTGTCACTAGTTAAAATGATTGGCTACCATTAGTGACGCAGAAAAGGATATAGAAGGATGGTATAAATTGTGGGGAAAAACCTCTTTCATTTGGAGAGCAGCAGAAGTTTGAGGAAAACCGGACAAATCCAGAATCTCCAGTCAAACTGAACCGGTATTTGCGCCACAACATGACACAACAAGTGGATAAAAGGTGTTTGCACTATCAGGGTGAGTCATAATACTTTTAATAATACAAAATAGATAATAAGGAGCTTACAACAAACTGATTGTCTAATACTTTAAAGATGAAGTATAGTTTCTAAAATGTAATCTTAAAACTCTTATCAGTACTTGGATTGATGGTGGTGTTAGCCGTCTTCTCTGGACTTGGAGACAGTAAGGAGAAGTCAGAAGATGCGATCCTATACAACACAACACACAGTAACGGTAAGTACTTCAACATTATATTTAATTATTTCAAAAGACGGCGACTTTTTGTTTTTTAAAAAAAAACATGTAAAAATGTCTCTTACCAGGCTGCATTTATTTGATCCAAAATTACAGTAAAACAGTTAAAATAACTTTTCTATTTTAATATAATTTATTATCTCTCTCTTTCTCTCTGTATATATACTCTAATTATAGTTTGTCGACATGTAGTTGCTAAGTTACTTATAGTTAGTATAATGTCTAAAAGTGGACTAGCTACTGAAATAAAATGTGACCCTTTGTTTTATATGAAATGAGCAAACATGTCATTTCAAATATGCACTGTGCTAAGAATGCAGGTTCTTTGGCATGTGGACACAAGTCTGAATGCCTATCCATTAAAAGCACAATCCTTCAAGCTTAACTGTCTGGGTGTGTGTGGGTGTCTATCAGTAGGAAGTGGAGAGGAACCGCGAGTTTTGGCTATTCAAAAGCCCTGCGGTCCAGAACACGAGGGATACTGTTTCAACGGTGCATGTTCCTACTCCTCCGACCTGGACACCCCCATCTGCCGGTGAGACCAGCCACCAAAAACAACTCAATAGATTAAAGATCCCATCAATCAATTGACACTGATCAGGTCTTGATTATCTAGTTCATGTTTGTTTGATTAGCAGACTAGCAAGTTGCAAAGTTTGGGTTGTGGCTGTGATGTGAATAAAGCCTTGTGGATGTTTACAAAATGGGATGATCTCTTAGATATGTCACACCCAAATTTCCTGTTTCACCAGGAATCAACATGTGGTAAAATAACTGTAGTCAACAGGCCATTTCATAGGGTCTTTAAAGATGGATTCCAAGACCTTCCTAACAAATGTGATTTCTACTGTCTTTAGGTGTGACAAACAGTACAGCGGGATGCGCTGTGAACATGCTATTTTAGGACACCCAAACAATTGTCTAGTCCTGATGAAGTCATTGGAATCAGCTGTGGTGTAGTTTTATTACTGGGAATCATTGTCGGACTGATGTACTGCTGTTTAAAGAAAAGGTAAAATCCTGAATACAGCGTTTAGGCTTTTGTAGCAACTGCTTTGTTTATTGATTATTTTGAATTTATTTCGACATTTTAAATTATTTAATTACTTAAACTTTAAATGTAATATTATCAGGCAACTTTTGTAAATCAATGACAATAGAAGCATTCATTGAATATTTAAATATTTTCTGGTTTATACTTCACAGGTGTCGGAAATCATCACTACCCTACAAGAACTGTGGCTCTGAAAACTCTGTTTAATTTATTTGGCCAGATAAAATTTATGCTCTTAAGTAAAGTGCTTTTAGGCCTAAAACAGGAAGGAGGGCAAAACATCAAGACTGATTCTACCAGCAAGACAGGCCAGACTGTGGATAGAGACACAACACCTTCTAGAGGACGGAGCGAGAATTGCAAAGAAACACTTTGTGAAACTGCGATCTCCACGTTCCACAAAGGACACATTAATGTAATTTATTACAATAGCTGTCACAATGGGAAAATACAGGTTGTTCAACACAGTTATTTTATATTAATTACAAGTTATACTATAACTTGGGAACTGTAATCTAAAAATAATTTACTGTCATTTAAAAACTGCATGTAGAACTGTCAATCAGATGAATTTGTGGTTATCCATAAGCAAATGCCCTACGCTGCCTCCGTTATGAATGTATTATGTAAGTGCACTTGTATTTATTGCACAGCTATAAACATGATAATACTAAATATAAAACCTAAACTGTGCTAATGTATTTGTATCAGATATTTATTTATTGACAAATTTGTATAAAATCTGCACCTAAAATAAATTAAAAAAAGAAAACCGTGAAAATGTCTGAAATTATTGTTGCATTATGATTTTTATTATCTCAGCTCAAGCATTATTAAACTCAACAGTAAATGTATTGCAGGGTGAAAAGCAGATCCTATTATTTTTATAAAATATTTCAATATAGTAGAATAAATGTTTTTCTGTATTCTGAAAAGAACAATTTTCAAACAATTGATAGCAAGCACCCCTAATAATCACAATTAAAAACAGGTGTTTTTCATTTATGAATTTAATAGAGAAAGGACAATGGTGTTGGTACACTAAACAGGGTTCAAACAGAAACCAGAATGTAATGTCTGTTTTCATAAAACAGTGTGTACACATAAAAGTATCACATAAAATATCTGTACAAACAGATATTTTATTGTAAATTGGTCAATCAGGATCACTAATAGAAAACAGGAAAAAAGTACTGAATATTCAAATTATAGTCAAGCATTTGGAAAGACAGAAATCAAACTTTTTCAGTATGAAGTTGTGCCTGTGGCACTGGACCCAGCATTACAAAGACATACTGACAGGAAATGAAGGCGCCTGTCTGTCCTTCTAAGCGTTTAGAAAACTTTCTGATGCTCTAGAGTTGTGTGAGGAATTTGCCCCAGCATCTGTGAAACATAAGAATGTTACATTGAAAGTTCAGGCGATATGCTGAAGAAATCAAGATACAGTGCAGTACTGTACTTACGCCTCCCTCTTCTCATAAGGGTGTTGAAAACATCGGTAAGAGTCGTTCTGGTGGAAGAACTGCTTCTGCCGTTGGAATGGGCTCCAGAGCTTGAAGTCTATGATAGGAAAGATGACATTGTGTTTTATCAAACTGTTTTTGCATGAAAAACCTGAAGATAATAAATGAGGGAAATGTGTTTACATGTGTGGCATAAGATCCAGTGCGCCTAGTGATTCTCCATCTTTCTTTAAGTGTCTCCCGAACCTGTTTGGAAAAAAAAAAAAGCAAGCATCTCAGTCACCAAATACTTAGAAAGGAATGTCAAGCACAGCTCATAAAGCAGAAAACTCAGCTCTTACCTTCTTTTCCATCAGTGTTCCAAGGACCAGTATGAAGAAGCCCTGGAATTAGTGAACAGGTCATACAAGTTAGTTTTTCTTTATTTAAAAACTGTGATAATGATGTGAAATGAATAAATCCTTTAAGGAATATTCCAGGTTTAATACAAATTCAGCTTAAACAACAGCATTTGTGGTATAATATTGATGGATTATTGAAAAAAAAATAATATTTGCCTCCATCCAACCAGTTGTTGATTGGATAGAGGCAGATCTGAATGTGAGCTTGTGGTCGATTGTAAGAAAGCAGTTTATGCAAACTAAATGATATCTTTATAAAAACATTTAAATTAATTATTTTTTGAAACGTTTGTGTTACATGAGCTGTGATTTTTTTAAAACACATTTTTGCTGTCATTTTAGGGTTTACGGTATTATCTTGTCATGACAATGAAGCTGTAAAATTGGACTTAATTTCGTACTAAAGAGTCAAAGACAGTGTTTTTTTCCACACCATTTAAAGGGATAGTTCACCCAAAAATGAAAATTCTGTTATTAATTACACACCCATGTCGTTCCAAACCTGTAAGACCTTCGTTCATCCTCGGAACACAAATGAAGATATTTCTATATAAATGCATCATTCAGTCATTCATTCATTTATACCACGTTCAAGACCCAGAAAGGTAGTAAGAAAATCGTTAAAGTAGTCCATGTGATATCAGTGGTTCAATCTTGATTTTATGAAGCTACAAGAATATTTTTGTGCACAAAGAAAACAAAAATAACGACTTCATTCAACAAATTCTTCTGTTCATGTTCACGAGAGTACAATGTGTGTGGTGCTGCTGACGCAGGAGCCAGCGTTCTGAAGTAGAACGTCCATCTCTCTTAGGTTATCGTCTATATATTCTGGCTCAAATAAGTAAGGCTGGGCAAAAAAATTGCAAGCCGTCCTCGACGACTTGTTTTATGTACAGCGTCATCAAATGTGTCTTTTGCTTGTAAACAAACTGCAGTGCAGCGCATCCAGGTTCTACATCAGGACGCCAGGCTCCTGCGTTAGGACTGACAGGGAACAGAAGAATTTGTTGAATAAAGTCTTTATTTTTGTTTTCCATGCGCACAAAAAGTATTCTCATAGCTTCGCATAAAATCCCTAGCCTTCGGGCAGAGATTGGTAAATTAGTTTAACTACCCAAATGTCATCAAAAACATTTTCAATCACAAAATATCAAGTTTTATTTTACACAGGCAATGTTCCCTCTAATGAGCTTTCTCTATTGGGCGGACATTTCGGGCAAGCAAAAACATGACCTTACTTGCTACCTTTCTGGGCCTTGAAATACACTGCCATTCAAAAGTAGTTGAAGTGTCGTTGCTGTCACAAAATAATGTGAAATATTATTGCAAAGTTTTCTATTTTAAATATACTCTGTGAGCATGAATTAGCATTTACTATCTTCAACATATCCTTCAATTCTAGCTGATTCAATGTTGATTGACTGCTTAATTTTTTGGGACGGTGAATTTTTTTTAAATAAAGGTCATTCTTTTTTTTCTTTCTTTTAGACTTTTAAAAAAGTTTGGTTAACTTTAAGCAAGGATGACATGGGATGTAGACAATTAGATTTATTTTGACTTTTTACAATTTTCATTTATGTAACAGCATATTACAGCCACTTAATAAAGCACAGAATGATTTTGGCCTGATTGGCCCGATTGGTAAATAATTTAAAAACTCACAGTAAAGCTACGGTCATTTTGTTCAGCAAATTTTTGTGGGCAAAGATCTAAGCATTTCAATAGGAATCCATGCTATTGGAAACCGCAATTTGGTATTCGGTTTCTAAGCGAACATGGGCATATTCTAACGGCGGGTTTGCCTGAAAAAGACTTCCCCACACAGATTTTTGCATGTTTAAGCTAGCCGCTAATTTGCCATGATAACCAAAAGAAAGCAGATTGGTTTGAAAGTGACTTCTGTGTGACTTCAACAATGTACAACAAGTTATGTTGATTAAGCTTAACCCAGAATATTCCTTTAAAGTGAAAGTTCACCTCAAACATGAAAACTGTCATTATTTATTCACCCTCAAACCTGTATTAATTTCTTTCTTCTGCTGGACACAAAAGAAGATATTTTTAAGAATATTGGTATCCAAACAGTCGCTGGTCCCCATTAACTTAAAATGCTATGGAAGTCAATGGGGACCAGAAACTGTTTGGATACCAAAGTTCTTCAAAATGTCTTCTTTTGTGTTCAGCAGAAGAAAGAAATTCATACAGGTTTGAAACAACTTGAGCGTGAGTAAATTATAAAGGAATTACCCCTTTAAAGTTGATGTTGAAAAGTTAAGTGAACTAAGTGAACATTTATACCTGCAAGGAGTTGAAGATTGCAAACAAGTAGTGGATGGCCAAAGCTTTAGGCTCTATCATGATGCCCAAGCCAAGACCCCAAGTGATGCCGAAGATGGGCGTCAAAATGGCCACACATCTGAGAATCGTCACCAAGGTGTTCTTTTCGTCTCTATTGCTCACTCCCACTCCCCTCCTGAGCATTTTCACCAAAACTATTATTACAATAATTATATTGACAGCCACAATGAACAGAGCTGGTAAGACAAAAGCCAGAAGGGCCTTGGACTGGTCCCAGTTCAGCCAGCATGCGTCCTTCTGTGTGACGTAGTGTTTATTTCCAGCAGTGGAGGCGACGGTAATAACCGAGATGAGGAGAGGTGCACCGTAGCCCAAAAGAAAGGCTAATGCCATCATGACCGATTTGGAAATCTGAGAGAAGACCATTGTGGTGCGGTAGAGGAGAAGAAGGGCTGAGACCAGCATCCAGAAGAACAGCGATAGGTAGAAGAAGTGGGTGAAAAACACTGCAGCACTACATGAATTAGTAAAGTCCGTTCCAGGCTTTACGATAGCAGCACCGATAATGAAGCATATGTCAGCGATCAGGAGAGAAAGAGCAATATTGACTAAGGATACATGCCGAACATGTGATGTAGAGTTTCTAGATACTTCCTTCCAGATGATCATTTCGATGATAAGGCACACAACCAAGCTTGCTAATGAAATAGCAACACCAACATACGTAATGACAGACAAAGCAAGATCGTCAGGAGCAAAAGGGGACATCAGTATTGAAAACGAAGTGGTGTGATTACAGTGACATGTGACACTGCCGTTTACCCGTATGACCTCACATCCTGTTGAGTCCCATCCTCCGGAGTTATTAAAAAGGTTGAACTCCCAGAAAACACATTGGGGGTTCCCTAGGTTTACTGAATTATTATTTAGAGTTACCGAATTTCTGAGTTTTTCAAAGTTTAGCTGTATGTTGTTGATAGATACGCTTGTATTCACTACAACAATCAGTCCGTTGATGACATTTTCAGTTTTATTTTGGTTATCGGTACGATTTCTTGCAGGCATAACGTTGCCCAGGGAGGAGAAGGCCACTGCTGTGATTGTAACGTTTTTATGACTAGATGCAATATCCGGGATGATTATTTCAGCTGTTGAGTTGAGCTTTAATACTTCCCTGAAGTCTTCGGATGTGGTTACTTTTTTGAACAGGAATGAGTTGGTTGGACTGGTTATGTTGAAATTGGTGTCTGATGTTGATTTTATAACAATTTCAATGGCATTCAGGAGTTGAGAGCTGTTGCCTTGGCTTTCACCATTTGAATTTAGCTGTTCCCATACAGGTCTCACTGTATCTGATGAAATGACATCCACTATACTGAGGAAATTCTGTAAGATAAATGATGTGAGATGTTAAAAGGCACCACATTTAGGTGATACTACTACAGTTTCTCAACTTGAAGGTGAACAACTGAATGAAATTTAAAAAAGAAAAAAAGAATACACAGAGATTCATGGACACTGCTACTAAAAACTCAAGTCAACTAGTCTGTGGTCTACATAATACTACGGCAATTCAATTCAGTTGTGGATGTAATCTAATATAAATTTTACTTACCGTTATCACACCTTCATCCAGCATAACAGTTTGAGTGACATCTGCAATATTGTTAAGTATTTCCACCATTGCTGAAACTGTAGCTTCAGATTGAACTATTGATTCTTCGTTGGCTTTTGTGGCATTGTTCACTTTACCCACAAAATCTGTTAATGTTCCAGCATCTAAACCCTGAAAAATGGAACAAAAAAGGGTTTTGCTGTTTATATCTGGGTCCGTGTATCTTCTGGACATTTGATTTTCTACTTAAAAAGAAAAAAGAGAAATAAGAAAAGGTTTGATTTTTGTTTTTACGTTTTGTATAAAAATGGAAAACTGAAAATTTAGCTGAATTTTTCGTATTTTTGGGTAAAAAAAATTGTCCATGGGACAAAATTAATAGATTATGCTTCAATATTTGTTTCGAATGTGTGGACGGGCGCTGAAACGCCCCTTTCGTCCAAACAGGTATAACTGCAGACTGGAGATCTCCAGAATGGGGCGTGAACTCCAAAAATGGGCAGAACCTCCAAAATGGGGTGGGGTCTGGCTTCAGCCAATTGTTATTGACTTACATTTCAAAATAAAACTTTATAAATTAAACATTGTTTCTAGTTGATTTAAAATAAAATATGCTATATAAATCAATATTCTCCGTGAGAGCAGAGCACAAAGCTCGTGGCCAGTGGTGTTCGGACCGGAGTTTGAACCTCTGCTTAATGATATAAACAAGAATCACACACGAGCTCTCACGCGAGCCGTCCCAGCGCAGCGCAGGGGAAAGATTTTACTCTATCGCTTTAGGTATGTTCGACTTGAAGCGGCGCTGCACAGAATGATCAGTGTATGACATCAAAGTACTGCGAGAGCAATAAGAGAGCCGACGGATCCTTATGCTTTCGAATCGCTCTCGCAGTACTTTGATGTCATACACTGATCATTCTTCACAGCGCCGCTTCAAGTCGAACACCCCCTTTGTATTAAGCAACGGGGGCGTCCCGGGGCTTGAAATTTGCAGGGTAGGAGGGGATAGTGACGCTGGGTGTAACTAAAAAGGTGACATTGTCCGGTGAGGTCCAGTTGGGGAGTTACAGAACGGCCCACTCGGCGATCATTTCGCATAATCTTATTAACTACTTATCTCCTGAACTGCAACTTTCTTTTCAGCGCCAATCCCGCCGTGCAGCCAATTTCACTGGTTAAGGTTAGGGTCAGGTGTGGGGTAGGTTTAGGGGTTAGCATTTTTTGTAGCATAGTGTAGGAAATTAAATTAACACTGTGAATGACACAACCAATAAAATCTTTAGAATCAGCTGTGGGGCGGAGTTGATTGGAAGAAAAAAATGTGCATGCGTGTCATGTGCCTGTCTGTCAATGGGAGGAAGCCACGCCCTATTTTGGAGCACCCACCCCGTTTTGGAGTTCCCGCCCCCATTTGGAGATCTACAGGCTGCAGTTATACCCTTCTCCTTTCGTCCCTTTTGTAGCCTACAGTACCGATATGCGGCAACCGCAAGCTCAGTCAAAGACTATAGAAATACAGAAATACAAAGACGGTTCACTCCTATAATTATGAATGGGCGAAACTAGTCCCACCTTCTAAATGAAAGAGCCAATCGCTGATTGGTAAAGTCATTGCGTCAATGCAGCAGGCGTTAGAATCTCTGGTTCCCATAGAAACTGGAGGCTAGAACAGTTATGACTGTGCATGCGCATTGGCCGGTCTAGCCTGAAAAATAAGCTTTTAAAACGCTATTTGAGCATAAGAAACAGTTCATTTCAGAAACAGTTCAGGCAGTTTTTGAGGTTTCAGGATTCCCCCATTCATTTAGATAGGACTTGGTCTTGTTTAAGCTGCCCGGAGGTGTTGCAAAAATGCAAATATGGCCGCCGAGTGAACAGACTTTCCTTGAAAGGGACTTTGGCTCAGTTCATTTTCAACAGGAGAGATGTGCAGGCGAGACGAGCTTGTTAATCCTGTGGATTCTTTGTCGTGTAGCTTCACTAGGCTGCTAGCGGAGCTTACAAGATAAAAAAATGACTTGACTTTGAAATGAATTACTTGATCTATAACCAGTAAAATGGCATTTGACGTTTACTGTATGTGATCTACAACAAAATGGAATGATACTCACGGTTGCTGATTTTAGCCTACTCATTTTATTTATGCCCATTTAAAAAAAAAAACAGGTAGGCTAACATGTTTTCATTCGCTATTACAAACGACACCAGAAAGGATTTTTTACATAAAAACACAGTTGGGAAAAACACAACCCCAAATATAATATTTATAAAAATATTACTGAACTCTCGTTGGTAATAATAATAAACATACTGCACCTCTCGTTGGTTTCATACGAATTACATAAACAGAAAATAATTGTTTTCAATTTAAATGGTTTCATTTTAAAAGTAGACATTTCAAGCTTTCTATAGACATGTTTTCTTATGTCTGTGATGCAAGAGTTTTGGTTCATTTTTGACGAGTATCAGAAAGAAGTTCACGGTGACTGAGACAGCAGAAAGCACAGCCTGTTTGTTTTCTTTATTTTACAAGAGAGTTTTGTAACGTTTTGTTGTTATTGAGTATATTTACCGTATATTTACCACTGGTACAGCCTGCTCTGAGGACCGTTATGCACATGCTGTGCACAGACCCCGCAAATAAAATGCATGACGCAAAAAGCAGCGGTGCATGCGTGCAGCACGTGCAACAGTCCTGAGTGCAGAAATCTGGTTGGGTGCCGCGGGAATGCAGACCTCTACTGTACTGTAATCATAGCCATGGAAAAGTTTCATTTTCCCACAATTTTACGTTATGAGTGTGCACAGCCTAGATGCTTAAGTAACATATTGATAAATAACTAGATAATAAATAACTCTAAGGCTTGTGAATCGGTAGTGTTCGGCCATCTACCGATTGCAGCAAACTGTAAAAGCAGAGGACTATTATTTTGTTGAACAGAAATTAGGAACAACTGAAGATGTCACAGGTTCAGATTTGGTTGACCAATCGACGCAAATGGCGTCTCATTACCGCCCACACGTGGAAAACTAATTTTGAAGTTGTTTATCCATTTTCTACCCGTAAACCAAAAAATTGAGCCGAAATCTTGTTTTTTCATTATTTTTTTTTTTTGAACAAACGAAAAAATGAATAAAGGAGCCATTTTCTCGTTTCTGCTTATTTCATTTCAAATTGAAAAAACAAACTATCAAAACGTACATAGACTGTATCTTGTCTTTGGCAATATCCTGGATTGAGCAATTGTGTCATTTCCCTACATTACCTTACATATCTACTCAACATACAATATAATTATTGTAATGCACAGGTAATCTGCGTTATAAACAACAGGGAAGGCAGTAAAATTGAAAAGCAAACCTGTGATTCCTGTTCCAGTTGTTCAATGATACGAAGCACACAGGTGTCCTTTACAGTTTCCCAAAAGCCATTAGAACCACACATTCCTTCTCTGAAGCCAACTTTGTTTTTCTCACAGTCTCCTTTAACAGTGTCATCAACTTTTCCAAAACCATATATGTCATTATAGCATGTGACAGCTATGAAAAAATAAAATAAAATAGAACTGATTTTAAAAACATATTTTATATATTTGAGTTTGATAACATGTTCATCCAGAGTCTTCATTGTGTGGGGCAACCAGGAATGAAAACAGGGACCTCTAAGGTAAAAACGGTATTTGAACTTACGGCTGTTTGGGAGTTGCTGTATAGGTTTGTAAACAACCAGTTGCACAGCCCTTGAGCTATATGAAAATCCAAGTAGAGTTGTGTTGTCCAGTTTGCAGGTGTATATGATAGTTTTATCACATGAACTTTCGGCTGTGATTTGAATCTTTTCTGTAATACATCTCAGAGAATCCATTTCTGGAAATACAAGATGCAGATGAAAGACATCACAGATGTGGCTACTGACAAACTGTACTTCAAAATAACTGTCACATTGCTGTTTCAAGGCTAAATTTATAGAATTAGAAAAATACTATTTTGCATTTATGATAGACACTTACTGCTCTTTTTTATGTCCTGCACCCAAAGTACTGAATAATCAGAATGCACACAGCAGTCGAGTGCAACCTCCTTATTTTCACATTTGTATGTCTTGTTACTAGGCACTTGCATACTAGGATATGGCTTAATATAGTCAATTCTGTCCCAGGTTATACGTAGCCCTGTGTTTGTATTGTATAAACATTCGTAACGCCCTACAAAAACAAAAGAGACATACATTTAATTTCAGTTTCGAATACATGAGAACAGTTAAAACAGGTCTTCCAAAACAGATTTTTTGTTCACAGTTTCTAGTAGGGCTGCAACTAACAATGATTTTGATAATCGATTATTCTGTTGATTATTTCTTTGATTGATTGTTTGGATAAAACTCTAATTGCTAATTAATACTTTTAAAAGGGGTCATGAACTGAGAATTCAAGATTGCCTTGATCTTTGGACATATAAGAGGTCATTGTGCAATAAAAACATCCTGTAAGTTTAAGAACTTTATTTGATGAACTTACAGTTCCAGACTGCGTCAGTAAGAAATTGGTCCTTTTTTACTACATTTTACTGCTGATTTGTTTACAAACAAGGCACAATTCGATGAGGGATTTTCAGAAAGATTGAAACTAAAAGACAATGCTGTACTGAATATATTGGATCTGATATCGCACCACACAAGTGTGAGTAATTGTTTTTATTACATGGTCACTACTGCTTTGTTTATTACGGATCGTTTGATATGTACTAGGTATTTATGCGTTTTTATAAACCTAAAGCACAGCAGTGTCCATCTATGAAGGATGTAGGCTGTCAAACATACACAAGTGTTAGCCAATCATAGCAGTGGGCGTTTACTTCTGAGTCTACAATCCGTCACGCCACATTAACTGTAAGGTGTAAGTTAATCACTGAGAAAAAAAACATATCTTAAATGCATTAAACAGCACACATATACGTCAAAGCACCTGACAGGGCAAGCTGCATCAAAAAATTTTTAGTTTGAAGTGATAAATATTATGCATTCTTCTGAT
This sequence comes from Schizothorax lantsangensis, assembly GCA_027422415.1. Lineage (NCBI taxonomy): Eukaryota > Metazoa > Chordata > Actinopteri > Cypriniformes > Cyprinidae > Schizothorax > Schizothorax lantsangensis. Next base: position 18,440,083 of record CM049851.1, read on the forward strand.
TAGGACAACTTGGGTCCCACAGGAACTCACTCAGTGTCCTCCACTATATTTCAGATGTGTTTTGTCCATAGAAATGCGATACTGTAAAGTGAAGTGACTGACGGATGTTTTCTAAGCACAGCGCACAGACATGATTAATTGATCATCAAATTCATTGTCGATTATTTTCATGATCGGTTTTATCTATTAGTTGTTGCAGCCCTAGTTTCTACAAAGTAATAAAATATAGAAGTAAAATACAGTTAAAATGTAATCACACCAATATAAACACGGTACTCAGTTATATTTATAGATTTGTCACATTCAATTCATGTAGGAATTCATAAATTTCACTTATTTAGAATAACATTAACTATATGCATATATTTGATGTATTTGCAGGATTGCAAATTTATAATCATCTTTATTTTATGCTGTTGGTTTAATTGAAGTCTAGATACAGATGTTTATCTAGCACAAATGAGATAATATACAAGATATTTCAGTGACTTTGATCTACCATGGGTGCAAAGACTCACCATTATCACTGATGTTAACACTCTTGACTGTGAGGTAGAGATGACCTTGTGAGAAAATATAATGACTGCTTGGCTGTATTATGTCTCCTTGAAATCTCCAGTCTATAGTTCCAAGATGGTTGGTAGCAGGGCAGAAGAGTGTAATATCTTGTTCCGGAAACACAGCGCTTCTTTCCCGCATGTCTTTTTTATCTGGAACATATGGACAGATGTGGATGTTGCAGCTCTATGAAGCATATACTACAAAAACTGTTACTGTGTTTTGTCCCTTGCATATTTGACATAATTTTGCATATTTGTTCTGAAGAAATGTACAGCATTTTCTTTTACCAGTTTGAGCGACTGAAAGTGGATCAATATTGAAATTGAGGTCTTTCATGTTGGTTTGAAGTGCTTGGTTTATCACCCCAGAAGTCTCTATCTCCTCAGATGACGTAATAAAGAAGTCTACAATCACACTTCCAGGCCTGCCCAAACACAATTGCATTTTAACAAAAAAAAAAAAAGTATGACAATATCCAAGCAGAAATTTTAGGGAGAAAAATATCCTACCTAAAACCAGTGACAGTAGCAGAAAGGAAGCCTTTTACATTGTTGTAGCTTTTACGAATCTACATGAGACAAAGCTGTGTCAGATTTGTTTTTTTAAAAACTGCTTTTAATATTGTGTTATCACAATAAAGTTACTGTTTTTTTATATATATAAAGCACTTTTCTCTTTACATTCATTCACTTATTTACAGTTTTGACAAATACATGATAATTTTACTACCTAATTCTCTGACAAAAACATAGATTATATATAATTCACATTGCATATAGTACAAGATGTTTTTAATCAACACTTACTGCCTTCTCAATATCCTCTTTGTATTTCTTGAATTTGTCATTGTTCTGGTTATTCAGGCTCGCATCATAAGTCTCGTCTATTGACAGTGACATCTGACTATTTACTGGAAAAAAAAGTTATAAAATATAGATACAAGAAGCTTTTATAAGCATGACAAGACCATAATCCCATTAGCCCATAAGTTTTAATTAGGATGTGGAAACAAGTCAAACTGTTATTAGACATAAAATAATTGTGTTTGTCATTTTTATACCACCATCAAGCTCTGTAGGCTAGCTGTCATTACCATCACACACACACACACACTGAGAGAGAGACCAAATATCCCCACAAGGACAGTAATACCAGTCAATTTTGACCTTGTGGGGACATTTTTTGGTCCCCATGAGAAAACAAGCTTATAAATCATACAGAATGAAGTATTTAAAAAAATCTAAAAATGCAGAACGTTTTGTGTAAGGGGTATGTTTAGGGTAAGCAAATAGAAAAAAATGTTTGTACAGTATAAAAACCATTATGTCTATGGAATGTTCCCATAATGATAGGAATACTGGTGTGTGTGTGTGTGCTCGATTGCTCAAATATTCATATATGTTCATATATGCCTAAATGAACCGAACTAATGGAGAAAACATGCACCTTTATAGGCTGGGTTGGCCATATTGATCTCAATGATAATTGCTGAAAAGTGACTGGATGATGGCAGAATTTATCAATATATTGTGCTAATACCCACTCAGGATTATTGTCAAAGGTACTGCATACAAAATGTCTGGACATTTCTGCGAGAGAATGTGGCTTATGTGATGCTGTCTGTGCCCACATTTAGTCAAATGTGACACAAAATCGGTTTTCTTAGATTATGCCATTTCTTGTGACTTCCAGATTTGCTTAAATTATGTTAAGATTCACAGACAACTGAATGTAAAAATGTATATGAAATCAATCCAAATTAAAAAAAAGAAAAGTGCACCAGCAAACCAACCAATTAGTTTCAGGCATTAATAACAGTCATTGAGGTAAACATCTTTGTGTTTAGATTAATTTTAGTTTACAATAAACATATTGTAATCGGTACTTACCAGACTGTGGTGTTGTTGTTGGTACTGTTGTTACCGGTCTTGCTATTGGTGTCTTTGTTGCTGGTTTCGGTGTTGTTGCTGGTTTCAGCGTCGATACTGGTTTTGGTGTTGTTGCTGGTTTCGGTGCTGTTGCTGGTTTTGCCGTTGTTGCTGGTTTTGGCGTCGTTACTGGTTTTGGTGTTGTTGCTGGTTTCGGCGTTGTTGCTGGTTTCGGTGCTGTTGCTGGTTTTGGCGTTGTTGTTGGTTTCAGCGTCGATAATGGTTTTGGTGTTGTTGCTGGTTTCAGCGTCGATACTGGTTTTGGTGTTGTTGCTGGTTTCGGAGTTGTTGCTGGTTTCAGCGTCGATACTGGTTTTGGTGTTATTTTCGGTGCTGTTGCTGGTTTCGGAGTTGTTGCTGGTTTCAGCGTCGATACTGGTTTTGGTGTTGTTGCTGGTTTCGGAGTTGTTGCTGGTTTTGGCATTGTTGCTGGTTTCGGTGTTGTCACTGGTTCCGGCGTTGGACTTACTGTATTTTTACATTAAAATAATATTACACTTAAATCAAATCATGATATGGACTAGTATCTGTAAATATTAAGTCGCAAAAGTCAATTTAAATATGAATCCTGCATGTTCTGCGCGTCTCTGTGTGAATGGAGCAGACGCGCGGTTTTGTTTATATAAGTTACAAGTCTCAATGAGGACATAAATGCATGAACAATATCTCCAAAACTGATCTGAGAGTTACTTCATGAACATTTTACCATTTCATTTGATTAAAACTAGCGTCATATCATATACACACAGAACTTCACGGCAACCCCTCAAAATAAAAGTTTGGTTTAACTTATTAAAGACATTGTGTAGGGCCCTATGAAATCCGTTTTATTTTTTCCCAAATTCCTTTTTTTTTCTAAATTCTGTTTTTTCCGTTTTAATTTTTCTAGATTCCGTTATTTTCCATTTTAAATTTTCTGGACTCCTTTTTAATGACCAAATTAAATTGTATTAATCAAAAAGTATGTCTAATTAATTAAAATCATGAAACTTATTGTCACCGTGCACACAGCAGGGAGGAACAAGGACACGCAGACGAGGACATAAACTCAAATAATAGTCTTTAATGACGACATCAAGGCAAGACAAGGCAAGGCTGACAGACAGAAACACCGGGGAGTAACGAGTAGACCAGACAACACGAAACTGAACAGGCAGGAACTAAAATACACACGTTAATGAGACAAACACAGCTGGAACAGACTTAACTCATAATCACATTAAACAAGGACAGGAAACAAACCAAATATGGACACAAGAGGCGGGAACACATGACACACACTACAGAGGACTGACACTTATACAATTTAACATTAATTTCTTAAAAGTGTAACAAAAATGAAATGTTTAGGGCCGTATGAAATGTTTTATTTTTTTCTCACCTTATGTTTTATTGTTACCAAATTCTGTGTTTTAGCATGTCTAATAATTATTTGAATGCATACAAACAATTTATATTTATTCTTACAGTAGCCTTATGAAATGTTTTTTTCCCCCCTCAGAAATTCTGTGTTGTGTATTTAAATTTTACTGGTTATCAGATGAAGGCATAAAACATTGATTTAGTTAATGAAAATTAAACATTTACATTTTTGGCAAATAAAGGGGATTTACTATTAAAATAAAAATATTTTGTGATTATTTCTTAAACAAATAAAGTTTTATTATTTTTCAACAGTAGTAGTAGTAGTAGTATTACGTACATTCTACTAAATAATAGTAATATAGCCTATTTCTGGCACAATGTCTTTAATAACTTAAACCAAACTTTTATTTTGACGGGTTGCCGTGAAGTTCTGTGTGTATATGACATGAGGCTACTTTTAATCAAATGAAATGGTAAAATGCTCATGAAGTGACTCTCAGATCAGTTTTGGAGATATTGTTCATGTATTTATGTCCTCATTGAGACGGCAGATGCTGAAATCACCCGCGCAATGTGTAACTTATGTAAACAAAACCGCGAGTCTGCTCCATTCACACAGAACATTGTTACCAAATTAATGTGGTGTGGTCAGTGTGAGGTGACTATATAATCAAGTTTCCATCCAGTTTTTGCGCTGTTTTGTTATCGACAAAGAGAATATGCATTAAAAAAAACTTGACGAAATTTGCTGTCTACAGCCTGTTTCCATCCAACTGGCCTTTTACCGATAAAATAGTGTGCGTGATGACGTCATCCCTAAAAACCCGAATTGTAGCATAAGTTTTGGTGTATAGCAAAAAAAAAATGCCCTTGAGCTGTTTCCATACATAATTTCACCTATTGCGTAAATTATAGGCTAGTAGCCTGTTCTTCATCCATTTGAAGCAAAACAGCCTATTATTAAATTGTAATTTAGAACAGTTAGTTCCATTCCTTGATTCTGATTGGTCAGCAGCTGTGTTTTATTCAAGATACAGCAGGGCTATGACCGCTTCACCCAACCTTTCTGTGTATCACTGAGCAACACCCTTAGCGACATAAACAATTAATAGCATCAAAACTGTTTAATATATTATGTATTTCAGCAGAATTAACCAAGTACTCCAGAGTGCAATCTGGACAATTGGGGCGGGGCGACACATTGGGGCCCACCCCCAATTCCATTGGTTTATAACATGGCAAATCTTATTGGCGTAGACCCAAGCATGTGCATTCCTTTGGGAACGATTTTGTAATTGATTTGGCCATATTACAGAAATATTATGTGCAAACTCTATAGAATAGGCCTATCTTAATTATTATCTGTTTAGTAACCATGGTAATTTTAGTCAGATGAAGTCATTGTTTACAAATAAACTCTTAATGACAGACAGCACCTCCGGTAGAGGTCTGCATTCCCGCGGCTGTCCCGACCAGATTTCTTGCTACAGGGGAATAAATTCCCGAATAAAACGCGGCAGCGGTCGGTAACTCTGGTGCAATTTGAACGGGAGCGGGCGGTCTAACAATATCCCGTTCCCGTCATCCTTTCAGAACAGCATATGTGAGCTTTATTCAAGCACCGGTACAGCCTGCACTTGACTGTTATGCACGCGCTGCACGCATGAACCAGTGCTTTGTTTTATTAGCGAGTTCTGTGCGCAGCATGCCATGCCCGCAGACAGAACAGGCAGGTTGTCGATGAGTGACAGAGCAGAATAAAGATGGAGCAAAGTGTAGATGCGCTGTCCTTGAAGAAGTTCAACTCGGTTTTGTTTATATTTTGCTTAGCCTATCATTTTAAATGACAGATGTCGAATTTATTTTAGGGATGTTCATTTCGGTTATTTTTCCCAACCGACGCTCGTTAACCGATTATTAACCGTTAACCGACAGAAAGAATATTCTTAGAAAGAATAAGTGTCTGTGACCCGTTAAAAATACTAACATTTGTTTTCCGGGGATTAATTTTACATGGGCAAAAAGCAGCAAACAACAGAACATGAGGATTCACATGATCATATCACATCACATCACGCACCTGCAGTCATTACCGCGGGAAGTAGGGGTGCTGAGGGTGCTGTAGCACCCCCTGGCGTGTAGAAAAAAAATGGGGGGGGGCTGGGGGTGCGGTGTTAAAAATAAATAAATGACATTTAATTGTTTTTGTTATTTATTATTACTCATTTTATTGATTTTTATATTCATTAAAATTAATAGAAAAAAGAAGCCTAAGCCTACAATGACAACAAGCAACAGTAAAACATGAATTAATTTGAATCAAATTGATTGTGAAAGTCGTTTCAACTTAAACTTCGTTTGTTGCCATGACTTTTTGATCATACTCCCTCCCGTCCTTGCCCCCCTCCCCTCTCTTACACCACGCACCACTGAACTCTGACCTCTGTTTATTTCACTGGTTTGCACTCTATCTACCATGTGCCTTATGCCACTTTATCTATTTATTATTATTATTATTTTTATTTTTTTCTACATGTCCTTATTTGTAATAGTTGCATTTTGTGTATGTATGTATGTATGTATGCATGTATGTATGTATATATATATATATATATATATATATACACAGTATATATATATATGTATATTTGATTTGTACTTATCTGTATTTTTGTGTTCTACTGTTAGTGTTTAGTGTTATCCGTATGCACCAGGGAGTAAGAGAGTAACGCAATTTCAATTCTCTGTATGTATGTACGGTACATGTGGCAGAATTGACAATAAAGCTGACTTTGACTTTTGACTTTGATATGTAACATGTCTGTGCCTTACCCAAATCAACAATTAACGACCATTTCTACAGCCATTACAAAGATTCAGCAGAGAAAGTTCGAGAGCGTCTATTTACCTCAGCAGCAACCAATCTCGCATTCTCACATATGCAGCGATTATTTAAGATCTTTCCTATTCTTGGAAAAAAATTAATGCTTAAGGTTGATTCAGTATTACTCTTAATGGGAAAAAAATCCCACACACAACATCAGCAATACTACAATGACAAAGTAGCTTATATTCAACACTTTTATTAACAGAACGAATGAGACCGCGTTGTAACAAATAAATAAAAGGTTTTTGGATTTTCCCCTACTTCAAACGAATGCTTAGTTTGGCTCATTATTATTATTATTATTAATAATAATAATAATAAAAAAGGCTATACAATAAAACAGTACAATGACAAATTCACTTATATTAAACTTTGAACTTTTATTAACAATATGCATAAGGGAAATATGTTTTACCCGCATTGTAACACAAGTAAATAAACGGTCTTTGGATCTCCCCTTTCTTTAAAACGGATCATAGTTTGTGGTTCATTATTAGCCTATTAATTAAAACACATCAGCCAAAAACTAGTACAATGGCAAATTCGCATAGGCTTATATTAAACATCTAACTTTTATTGACAAAATGAATAAGACGGATATAGCTTGCCTTGTAACCCAAATAAATAAGGTATTTTCCCTCTTTTAAAACAAATGCTATGTTTGTGATTCATTGTTTTATTTATTTATTTTAATGAAAACACAGCAACAATAAAGACAAACTCACTTATATGAAACGAAGAAATTAAACTTTTATTAACAAAATTTGCGCTTTTGGATCGTGTCTGGCATCACTCTCATCACCTGAAATATGTAGTAAAATCTGTGCCGTTAAGAGTTATCACCGTACCGCTGTGAAGTTATGCAACACATTTTGTTTTACATGGATATTGGAATGCGAGTGAAGCAGGCCTACATAAAAGGTAAATAATATTTTGGCATTCAAATACATCATTTTGTGTCGAACAAGAGACCCAACATTGGTTTCAGTTTCGTTTTAGCCTAAATTAATTCGTTTTGGTTTGTCGTTATTTTTAATTCCTGTTCTTTTCTAACTAGCCTCAATAAATTAGAATGTTGTGGAAAAATGTCAACTCAAATTGTGAAACTCGTGTATTAAATAAATTCAATGCACACAGACTGAAGTAGTTTAAGTCTTTGGTTCTTTTAATTGTGATTTAGGCTCACATTTAACAAAAACCCACCAATTCACTATCTCAACAAATTAGAATACTTCATAAGACCAATAAAAAAAAAACATTTTTAGTGAATTGTTGGCCTTCTGGAAAGTATGTTCATTTACTGTATATGTACTCAATACTTGGTAGGGGCTCCTTTTGCTTTAATTACTGCCTCAATTCAGTGTGGCATGGAGGTGATCAGTTTGTGGCACTGCTGAGGTGGTATGGAAGCCCAGGTTGCTTTGATAGCGGCCTTCAGGTCATCTGCATTGTTGGGTCTGGTGTCTCTCATCTTCCTCTTGACAATACCCCATAGATTCTCTATGGGGTTCAGGTCAGGCGAGTTTGATGGCCAATCAAGCACAGTAACACCATGGTCATTGAACCAGCTTTTGGTACCTTTGGCAGTGTGGGCAGGTGCCAAGTCCTGCTGGAAAATTAAATCAGCATCTCCATAAAGCTTGTCAGCAGAAGGAAGCATGAAGTGCTCTAAAATTTCCTGGTAGATGGCTGCGTTGACTGTGGACTTCAGAAAACACAGTGGACACACACACCAGCAGATGACATGGCAGCCCAAATCATCACTGACTGTGGAAACTTCACACTGGGCTTCAAGCAACATGGATTCTGTGCCTCTCCACTCTTCCTCCAGACTCTGGGACCTTGATTTCCAAATGAAATGCAAAATTTACTTTCATCTGAAAAGAGGACTTTGGACCACTGAGCAACAGTCCAGTTCTTTTTCTCCACAGCCCAGGTAAGATGCTTCTGACGTTGTCTCTGGTTCAGAAGTGGCTTGGTAGCCCTTTTCCTGAAGACGTCTGAGCATGGTGACTCTTGATGCACTGGCTCCAGCTTCAGTCCACTCCTTGTGAAGCTCTCCCAAGTGTTTGAATCAGCTTTGCTTGACTGTATTCTCAAGCTTGCGGTCATCCCTGTTGCGTGTGCACCTTTTCCTACCCAAATTCTTCCTTCCAGTCAACTTTGCATTTAATATGCTTTGATACAGCACTCTGTAAACAGCCACACCTTTCAGTAATGACCTTCTGTGACTTACTCTTTTTGTGGAGGGTGTCAATGTTTGTCTTCTGGATCATTGCCAAGTCAGCAGTCTTCCCCATTATTGTGATTTCAAAGAACAAGCGATACCCAGAATTTATACTGTATGGATGGTCATTTATTGAAACTCAAATGTAAATATTCTAATATTTTGAGATACTGATTTTTGACTTTCATGAGCTGTAAACTCTAATCATCAAAATTAAAACAAAAAAAAACTTTTGAAATGTTTTACTTTACATGTAATGAATCTAAAATATATGAAAGTTTCACTTTTTGAAATAAGTTACAAGAAAGAAATTCACGTTTTTTCACGACATTCTAATTTATTGAGATGCACCTGTATAAAAGAAATAAATAGGCCCATATGCAAAATATATATTTCTAAATAATTAATCAATTAACAAAAAGAAAGAAAAAAAAACCTGCAGCAATTAGCAGCCTATAGCCTATGCAGAATTTCGGTTCATTTTTGCGATGCGCTCTTGAGAAAGCGGCATCCTGTTTGTTTCCTTTTTCACAAAAGCACATTTTGTTTTTATTGTGAATGTACACAAATAAAATAAATATTTTGAATAGGCTAGTTTTGAATAATGTCTTACTCTTATATGGCCACAAATGAAGGAGTAGGCTATTGTAAGCTGTTTCCACTTTTATAAGGAAAAAAAAAATCAAGTGATCGTGCCGGCGCATTAAGCCTCGACAACGCAGCCTGTTCATTGTCATAAAATAAAATAGTCAGCCAAACATATTGAAAAAAACATGCTATTTTATTTCCCCTCACTCCACAACAAATCCTTTAAATTTAATGGTAGAAAGAACTCAGAACAAAACCAGAATAAAAATATAAGAAGCTAACAAGCCAAAACGAATTAATTTAAACTTTTGCCCAAATATGCAAATATCCATGTAAAACAAAATGTGCTTGGCATAATATATAATATATATAATATGTTCTCCGTTCGCAGAAGCGCTACAGGTGCACGCGTGACGTGCATGTGAATCCTCACGTTCATGTTGTTTATGCTGCTTTTTGCGTGTATAAAATTAATACCTGGAAAACAAATGTAGGTATTTTTAATGGGTCACAGCCACCTATCAATTTAAATTTAATTTAATTGTAATTTAACATATCTTGTCGGTTAACGGTTAATATGGCTTAACAACCGTCGGTTAGGAGAAATAAAATAACATAAATGAACATTTATTTCCTATAAACGTTAATCAGAAAAATAATAATAATAATACAACTGCACCTGTTTATGATTATTGCTTGATTATCAAAGTAGCCGATCTATCTAATAGTCTATAACAAATTAAGATAAAAAAAAAAAAAACTCATGACACTTAATAAAAATATTTTTATATAGGCCTATACAATTTAATAATAGGCTGTTTTGTTTCAAATGGATGAAGAACAGGCTACTAGCCTATAATTTACGCAATAGGTGAAATTATGTATGGAAACAGCTCAAGGGCATTTTTTTTTGCGATACACCAAAACTTATGCGACAATTCGTTTTTTTGGGGATGACGTCATCACGCACACTATTTTATCGGTAAAAGGCCAGTTGGATGGAAACAGGCTGTAGACAGCAAATTTCGCAAAGTTTTTTTAACGCATATTCTCTTTGTCGATAACAAAACAGTGCAAAAACTGGATGGAAACTTGATTTGACATGAGAAATTTAATCGATAATTGGCATTTCCATCAGCTATATCATAAATATTTTAAAGCGCTAAATATTTTTCCGCAAAAAAAATCCTTGGATGGAAACCTGGTCTATGACATACATAAAGTTTGCTGTTAGTATGTCAAAGATACAGCCTCAGATGCAGTTTGGCATCATGCCATTAAATTTGTTTATGCGATAAATGAAAACTGTTTTGATTATCAACCTGAAATCCATATATTTTTGCCAGCAATGTCTAAAGATGATTTTGGTCAAATTTGGTGAAAATTGGTGACTAAAAGTCCAGCAGGAATTTGAAAAAGTAGGTTTTCAACATAATTCAAAAGTTCAGACGATTATGGCATAATTGGTATTGATGTTCTTGGCATGATCCAAGGAATCTATCAAGACTAGTCTCATGACAGTAGGCAAAATTATTCAGAAGTGATTAGTGTTTTTTTGATATTTCATTATAATTTTTAACCACAAGGTGGTGATGTCACAAAACTTTTGTGTCAGGGCATGTTGCCGAAGACACATTGCAAGTTTCATAATGCATCCGTAAAATATAGCATTTCTTTTTTTTTTATTCAAAATGGCCAACACCCAAAATGGCCGACATGGGAAAATTGGGTACCATTCAACCCAGCATGCTGCTCTGAATGTAAAGAGACCAGTCTTGTGATTTTTGGTCACACAGTTCAGAAGTTTTAAGCAAAAATAGCCATACTTTGCCCCTAATTTACTGGTCAAAATCTGCATCGAACTTTATGATCATGTCAGCTGTCACCTTGGATTTTAAATAAAGAGAGACTTCTTTACCAGGTGGTGGCCGGCAGAACGCCCCGTCAGCTGGAAGAGAAGTGATGCATCTGCAGGTATCATTCTGATTTGGGCCACAAATGCCATGTTTAGAGCATTGTTCAGAGGACCAAACATGTTGATCCTCACACTTACACTGGGTTTTGTTTGAATTTGAAAGACAAACTGCAAATTCAACAAATAAGAGAGGTATTAGAGAACCCATGTAGAAATAATTTTCAGAGTAATGTGGACAGAATGGCATTACACCAGTTACACTAATAATTCTCCTACCTGTAGTGATGTTTGCACCAGAGATTTTCATGCCCTTTTTGATGCACATGGGGAATTTCTGTCCAAGAATCAAAGTCCTCAAGCGCTCTATCACAGCTTCTCTTGAAGCATTGATTTTTATGTCAATGGTGTATCTGAATGGCTTCAGTGGAGCTGCAAATTTGGACAAAGACAAAAATATTTCACCGGTCAAAAACTGCATCAGACTTTTTCAATCGCATCAACTGTCACCTTGGATTGGAAATAAAGAGATTCTTCCTTACCAGGTGTTTGTCTGCAGACTGTCCCATCAGTTGGAAGAGAAGTGATGCATCTGCAGGTATCATTTTGAATGGGGCCACAAACGCCATGTTTAGAGCATTGTTTTGGAGACCAAACGTATTGATTCTCACACTTGCACTGGGTTTTGTTCGCATTTGAGAGACACACTAAAATTAAACAGATTTTTAAGATATCAGAGAACACATAGAAATAATTTTTCGGATTAATGTAAACAGAATGTGGCCACAAACGCCATGTTTAGAGCATTGTTTAGGGAACCAAACATATTGATTCTCAAACTTGCACTGGGGTTTGCTTGAATTTCAGAGACAGACTGCAAATTCAACAAATTGGAAAGGTATTCCATGCTGAAATATTTTTTCAGAATAATGTATACAGTATAGCATTACACTACTTATACGTCTCTTACCTGTAGTGATAGCTGCACCAGAGATTTTCAAGCCTCTTTTGATGCACATGGGGAATTTCTGCCCGACAATCAAAGCCCTCAAGCGCTCTATCAAGGTGTCTCTTGAAGCATTGATTTTTATGTCAATGGTGTATTTGAATGACTTCAGTGGAGCTGCAAAGATGAAAATAATCAACTCGTAAAAAACTCCATTGAACTTATAATAATGCCAGTTGTCAACTTGGATTTTAAATAAAGAGAGACTTCTTTACCAGGTGGTGGCCGGCAGAACGCCCCGTCAGCTGGAAGAGAAGTGATGCATCTGCAGGTATCATTTTGATTTGGGCCACAAATGCCATGTTTAGAGCATTGATTAGAGGACCAAACATGTTGATCCTCACACTTACACTGAATTTTGTTTGAATTTGAAAGACAAACTGCAAATTCAACAAATAAGAGAGGTATTAGCGAACCCATGTAGAAATAATTTTCAGAGTAATGTGGACAGAATGGCATTACACCAGTTGCACGAATAATTCTCCTACCTGTAGTGATGTTTGCACCAGAGATTTTCATGCCCTTTTTGATGCACATGGGGAATTTCTGTCCAAGAATCAAAGTCCTCAAGCGCTCTATCACAGCTTCTCTAGAAGCATTGATTTTTATGTCAATGGTGTATCTGAATGGCTTCAGTGGAGCTGCAAATTTGGACAAAGACAAAAATATTTCACCGGTCAAAACCTGCATCAGACTTTTTCAATCGCATCAACTGTCACCTTGGATTGGAAATAAAGAGATTCTTCCTTACCAGGTGTTTGTCTGCAGAATGTCCCATCAGTTGGAAGAGAAGTGATGCATCTGCAGGTATCATTTTGAATGGGGCCACAAACGCCATGTTTAGAGCATTGTTTTGGAGACCAAACGTATTGATTCTCACACTTGCACTGGGTTTTGTTCGCATTTGAGAGACACACTAAAATTAAACAGATTTTTAAGATATCAGAGAACACACATATAAATATTTTTTTCGGATTAATGTAAACAGATTGTGGCCACAAACGCCATGTTTAGAGCATTGTTTAGGGAACCAAACATATTGATTCTCACACTTGCACTGGGTTTTGCTTGAATTTCAGAGACAGACTGCAAATTCAACAAATTGGAAAGGTATTCCATGCTGAAATATTTTTTTCAGAATAATGTATACAGTATAGCATTACACTACTTATACGTCTCTTACCTGTAGTGATAGCTGCACCAGAGATTTTCAAGCCTTTTTCGATGCACATGGGGAATTTCTGCCCGACAATCAAAGCCCTCAAGCGCTCTATCAAGGTGTCTCTTGAAGCATTGATTTTTATGTCAATGGTGTATTTGAATGACTTCAGTGGAGCTGCAAATTTGGGCAAAAACAAAAATATTTTATTGGTCAAAATCTGCATCACACTTTACAATTATCTAGCATTGATTTTTATGTGAATGGTGTATTTGAATGACTTCAGTGAAGCTGCAAATTTGGGCAAAGATGAAAATAATCAACTGGTAAAAATAAACCTCCATTGCACCTTTAATAATGCCAGTTGTCAACTTGGATTGGAAATAAACAGATTATTCCTCACCAGGTGTTCGTCTGCAGAATGTCCCGTCAGTTGGAAGGGAAGCGATGCATCTGCAGGTATCATTTTGACTGGGGCCACAAACACCATGTTTAGAGCATTGTTCAGAGGACCAAACATATTGATTCTCACACTTGCACTGGGTTTTGTTTGAATTTGAGAGACAAGCTGCAAATTCAACAAATTGGAAAGGTATTAGAGAACCCATGTTCAAATAATTTTTCAAAATAATGTAGACAGAATGGCATTACTCTGCTTATATACTTCTCTTACCTGTAGTGATAGTTGCACCGGAGATTTTCATGCCTTTTTTGATGCACATGGGGAATTTCTGTCCAAGAATCAAAGCTCTCAAGCGCTCTATCACAGCATCTCTTGAAGCATTGATTTTTATGTCAAAGGTGTATTTGAATGACTTCAGTGGAGCTGCAAATTTGGGCAAAGATGAAGATAATCAACTGGTAAAAAAACTCCATTGACTTATAATAATGCCATTGAACATGGATTTTATAAAGAGAGACTTCTTTACCAGGTGGTGGCTGTGGATTGCATGAGGTATCATTTTGATTGGGGCCACAAATGCCATGTTTAGAGCATTGTTTAGAAGACCAAGCTATTGATTCTCAACTTGCACTGGGTTTTGTTTGAATTTGAAAGACAAACTGCAAATTCAACAAATTGGAAACATAAGAGAGCCCATGTAAAATAATTTTTAGATTAATGTGGATAGACTGGCTTAACACCACTTATACTACTTGTACTTCTCTTACCTGTAGTGATGGTCGCACCAGAGATTTTCATGCCTTTTTTGACACACACTGGGAATAAAATCAAAGCCCTCAAGTGCTCTATCAATCTCTTGAAGCATTGATTTTTATGTCAATGCTGTATTTGAACGACTTGTGGAGCAAAAATTGTGCAAAAACAAAAATTCAACTCGTAAAAAACTCCCATTAAACTTACAATCATGATTTAACTTGGATAAAGAGAGACTTCTTTACCAGGTGGTGGCCGGCAGAACGCCCCGTCAGCTGGAAGAGAAGTGATGCATCTGCAGGTATCATTCTGATTTGGGCCACAAATGCCATGTTTAGAGGACCAAACATGTTGATCCTCACACTTACACTGGGTTTTGTTTGAATTTGAAAGACAAACTGCAAATTCAACAAATAAGAGAGGTATTAGAGAACCCATGTAGAAATAATTTTCAGAGTAATGTGGACAGAATGGCATTACACCAGTTGCACGAATAATTCTCCTACCTGTAGTGATGTTTGCACCAGAGATTTTCATGCCCTTTTTGATGCACATGGGGAATTTCTGTCCAAGAATCAAAGTCATCAAGCGCTCTATCACAGCTTCTCTTGAAGCATTGATTTTTATGTCAATGGTGTATCTGAATGGCTTCAGTGGAGCTGCAAATTTGGACAAAGACAAAAATATTTCACCGGTCAAAACCTGCATCAGACTTTTTCAATCGCATCAACTGTCACCTTGGATTGGAAATAAAGAGATTCTTCCTTACCAGGTGTTTGTCTGCAGAATGTCCCATCAGTTGGAAGAGAAGTGATGCATCTGCAGGTATCATTTTGAATGGGGCCACAAACGCCATGTTTAGAGCATTGTTTTGGAGACCAAACGTATTGATTCTCACACTTGCACTGGGTTTTGTTCGCATTTGAGAGACACACTAAAATTAAACAGATTTTTAAGATATCAGAGAACACACATAGAAATAATTTTTCGGATTAATGTAAACAGATTGTGGCCACAAACGCCATGTTTAGAGCATTGTTTAGGGAACCAAACATATTGATTCTCACACTTGCACTGGGTTTTGCTTGAATTTCAGAGACAGACTGCAAATTCAACAAATTGGAAAGGTATTCCATGCTGAAATATTTTTTTCAGAATAATGTATACAGTATAGCATTACACTACTTATACGTCTCTTACCTGTAGTGATAGCTGCACCAGAGATTTTCAAGCCTTTTTTGATGCACATGGGGAATTTCTGCCCGACAATCAAAGCCCTCAAGCGCTCTATCAAGGTGTCTCTTGAAGCATTGATTTTTATGTCAATGGTGTATTTGAATGACTTCAGTGGAGCTGCAAATTTGGGCAAAGATGAAGATAATCAACTGGTAAAAAAAAAAGCTCCATTGGACTTATAATAATGCCAGTTGTCAACATGGATTTTAAATAAAGAGAGTCTTCTTTACCAGGTCTTCGTCTGCAGAACACCCCATCGGTTGGAAGAGAAGTGATGCATCTGCAGGTATCATTTTGATTTGGGCCACAAACTCCATGTTTAGAGCATTGTTGAGGGGACCAAACATATTGATTCTCACACTTACACTGGGTTTTGTTTGAATTTGAGAGACACACTAAAAATTAAACAAATTGTAACATATTAGAGAACACATAGAATTTTTTTTTTCTTGATTAATGTAGACAGAATGTAATTTCGCCGTTTATACTTCTCTTACCTGTAGTGATGTTCACACCAGATATTTTCATGCTTTTCTTGATGCACATGGGGAATTTCTGTTCGCGTATCAGGTCCCTCAATTGCTCTATCACGGCTCCTCTTGGTGCATTAATTTTTATGTCAGTTGTGTATTTGAACAGTTTTAGAGGTTGAGCTGTCAAACATAGACCAGAATTTAATTGCACATATATGTGTATTATTCTATGAGTTATCTACTACTAGCACTATGACTGATGAGAAATCATTTTTACTAAAGAGCCTTACTTGTTTTGAGATTCACATTGTTTATGGTGAAGTTCTGGCTGACGCTATATGGAAATGAGTATCCTTTAAGAAGTGTCATCAGGCGATCCTGTACCATTTGCCTTGACACATTTATTTTGATGCTGATCAAGTATTTGAATGATTTCCAATTTGCTGCCAAAAATTTAGAAAAAAATCTTAATAAAAAAAAAAAGACATTCATACATTTTCTTCACGCAGAACCTGGGCTCAAGTTAAAATATATATAAATTTGGTAAACAACAACATGCCATAGATGCTGTTAAATTGAATATTAAAGATAAAGTAAAAGCTAAAAATTTGAAATTTCTAGTTTATTTAAATTGACAGTCCACACTAGTAAAAAAATAAAATAAATAATGAATGTCTCATAATTTCTCTCCTCCTTTGACCCTCTTACTATTAAGGTTTAATATTTTTCTAACTCCCATTCTAGTTTCTTTAATGCTTCCATCAAAATGAAAAACAAATCTTGCTGAAAACTTTTTCCACCTCATTTTCTGAGTAATCAAATCTCAATGCATCATCTTTCTTTCTTTCTTTTTTTACCAGCAAAATTTAGAGCACATATTAAGCTCAAAATTGTTTTTATCATGTGAAATGAAATATATTGTTCTTTAGATTAATAATTGAATAACTGTTTAATGATTGGGCAATCCACCCCCTATCGTTTATTAACACTCACCCTGTTGTTCTTGTTTTAAGTTGTTTCCAGTTTCATCCATGTGAGGTGGCTGGTATTTAGAGGAAAGGCACAGAACTGATGTGACGTTTATCAGTAGCAATATGTGTCTAAAGTCCTATCAGTGATCACTCAATACAAGCTCATTCAGATACAGAAAAGTGTGCATACATCAAATAACTGCAAAGATTGTTTTGACTTCAACCTGATTAAAAATTTGATTTATCAGAGTGCAAAATGCAAACTATGGGGAAAAAAGCAGTTCCCTGTTCTGCTGCATTCCATTTTGTATACTTACCAGCGTTGTATGCCATGTATTTACTCCAAGCATTTCCTCGCTCATTGTCTGTGCATGACTTAGGCTTTGTATTTTCAATGATGAAGTCACATACAACATGATTATGATTCTCAGTATCACTGTAACAGACGCCATGCCTGTGTGGTGGAGAGGACTACAAAATAAAATAAAATAAAGTAGCTTTTTGAGTGAGTTATATTTATATCTTTCTTTTTAAGCCCAATAACATTATTAACATTAGGGTGAATTAATAATGTAACTTTGGTTGTAAGTATGCCCAAAGAAAGGAAAATGCATTTTATTTTTTTATTTACTTGCATAAATCAATTCACTGCCTTCAAAATGACTTAATGACACAAGTTCTGACCTGCTTGTGGCATTTGAGCAAAAATGCAACATTTATTAAATTATTTCCTCTGACTAAATCGAACAACGTAAATGGATACTTCTGATGTAAACAATTAAGACATTGATGCCTGCAGATACACATATAAGCTCCATCTAATTGTACCACAACACCATTTGCATACTGTAAAACAATACTTAAAGCTGTTATCACAATAATAGATTTTCCATAAAAAAATATGAAAAAAATGCATTATTCTTATAAACACTCTGAAAATATGGATTTATCTGTTATATGTTTATCTTATCACACAATTGGATAGAACTTACCTTGTTAATTGGTAAAGCAATTATAAGAACACATCTTTAACAGTCACCACATTCCTCCACCATTCATTATATTATTATTGATAGGTTGCTTGATTAAACATACTGAGTAAAAATTATCTGGATACAAAGGCTTAACACTGGTCTTACCTTGATTTGATGTCCAGTCTCAGCTTGTGATATTTCATTTATTAAGAGAGAAGATCTGACTGTCTGCTGACTATCTGACTGCAGTCATTTTTTGTTAGGTGAAGCCTCACCTTTTGTACTGTAAGAGGAAACCGAGCAATCACAAGACAAGTGTCTCCCCTATTTGTTTCCTTGTTAGGGTCTGATGGCAATCAGAAGGAAAGATAAATGTTTCAGATGTTTTTAATGTTTTGTTTTTTAAATAAAAACATTTTTAAAAGTTAAAATACTGCCACCAGAGCACTAATAACTAATAAGTTGTTTTAACCACACTTTGGGTCAAATATGGACTAGCCCATGGGTTATTAAAAATTACTTAAAAAAATGTAACCCAACATTTTAGTTAAATGTTTACAAAAACCTAAAAAAAAAAAAAAAAAATTAATGTACACTCACATGATATGAAAACTCATCAGTAGCCTATATCACATGTAAGCAGGGTTGCTACACGACTTTTAAAAGCTTTTCAGGGCATTTTTAAGACCTGAACTATTAAAATGAACAGCCTACTGGATGTCTGTACAAGAAAAACAGGTTGGGGCACATCAGACAATGTTATTTCATTTTGTCAATTCTATCAAATAAAATAAAAAAGTCCAAACGTTTGTGTGTGTTCCTATACTTAATCATATTTTGGGGACAAATATTTCAGCTTGGTACCCGGAAGTGAGCTGAATCTAACTAAATTTGCTTTTGGGGACTGTTATGTTTTATATAATAACTGACAAAGTATAAATGTTTAAAATTATAAATATAATATATACACAGTATTTTTCAGTGTATAACTGCAAACAAAAATTTGCTATCAAATAAACATAAAAAAGTCACTGACAGAACAAAACATAACCGAATTTTAAAGAACTAGGTTTGGTTTGTTTGTTCGGATTCTTTCCTTTGCATTTACACGTCTGACCAGCAGATGTCCTCAAAACGCGGCGTTTCGGGCGCATCTAATCACTTTCCCTACTGATACTGATTCGAAGTCACATATGTTTTCGTGTCTCAAAATACTTACCTTGGTGCAGTGGGAATAGAGAGTAAACGTACTTCGAATCGCATTGAACAGTAGTGAAATCTTGATTGTTTAACTGCCATCCCTTGGCAAATATATATATACAGTATATACTTAAAAATGTATATTTAAGTGCTGTTAAGGCTTCTCTTTGATGTGCAGAAGTTTGATGATCCAGGAACACTAAACTGTCTCGCGGATTCGATTCACGAGTCAACTGTCGATTTCCTCCAGGAATCGATTCTTCAGATGCACCAGGACTAGTGTAGGCCTATTACACGGACAGTTTAATGAGAGACAGTATGCTATTTCTTTCTATATTGAATGTATTTTTCTTCACTTAACTTGTTCACAAACATTCGTGACACGAAAACTTCATAACTGAGCTGTATGCTGTAACTCTGGTGAGCGGGAACGGATGTGCGAAATGTAAAACCTGAAATGGAGCTAGAAAGTTGATTAAAAAAAGCTTCGAGCTGGAACGAGAACTGCTGCAGCTCCAATCCATACTCTTCTTAACTCCGCAGTAATATCTTCTCCGTGGATTAACCGTGCACCAAAATTTACCTTATGTTGTTGCTGGCGTTTTGTTTTTAAATAATGAATCATTATTATAATTCACGGAGTCAATACTTACATGAATTCGATATACATTTCAAACATTATTTATCATAACATACAGGAAGATTGAGTAAATGCAATTCAGATAGCCTAACAGTTGAGGCATTTTGGATATTACAAATGTTAATTGGCAAAATGTTTCCATTTATTTACCTTAATGGATATGTGTCTTTAAAATATTTTACCTCTGATAGATAAACTAGTGCATCTCCATACTCAAACCAGGGATCATTTGCATCTGTCAATCTTATGGCATAGCAGTACTTTAGTCTAAACTATTTTCATCTAAATGAAATGCATACAGCAAAGTTTGGGAAGACTCATTATCCTCAAACTCCCTTTATTTATCATTTGGAAAAAGGCACATGTGGATGGTTGAAGGGGCACAGAAGAGATGCGGTGATGGTATAGTCTGAAATCGTGCTCTAAAGCACTCCACTCCAAATCATTTGATCAAATACAACAAGGAGTGTTCATTCCACATTACAAAATGGTCTAAGTAAAAACATATAAATTTGCAACACCCTTCCATTTTACTTTACTACTTATGTAATGTATAACGCCATCAAATCTACTGTACATGCATATGGAAACTGAATAAAATTGGCCAGAAGCTCAGAAAAACTCCACCAGCGAAGAACAGCCACAAATCCTTGTCATAGTTGAGGAGAGAATCGGCACAGAAAGGCACTTTGCAATGTTTCATGTTTCAGCCATCCTTTTATGTCCTATGAAACTGTAAAACACAGAAAATTTATATTTTATTGTTGCCATGGCTCTTGAACCTTATTTCATTTGCTCATGTTTAAAGTGATTCAAATAATTTGAAGGAAGGGATAGTGCACCAAACAGCTGATGGTCCCCAGAGTTATTTATTTATTTTTATTTTGTATTTTTATTTATTTAATTTATTTATTTGGTACATGCTTTGACAGTAAATAAGGACCATCAACTGTTTGGTTACCCACATTCTTCAAAATATCTTTTGTGTTCAGCAGAAGAAAGAAATTCATACAGGTTTGGAA
This sequence comes from Schizothorax lantsangensis, assembly GCA_027422415.1. Taxonomy (NCBI): domain Eukaryota; kingdom Metazoa; phylum Chordata; class Actinopteri; order Cypriniformes; family Cyprinidae; genus Schizothorax; species Schizothorax lantsangensis. The sequence goes on from CM049851.1 coordinate 18,461,388, forward strand.
CAATTGAGGGTGAGTAAATGATGTTAATTTTTGGGTGAACTATTCCTTTAAGAGCTCCACATTCTTACCATATCCACTTTAACCTTCAATTGCAACTTCGGTGGCTCCCAGACATCCATTTATGGCATCCACAGTTAGGCCACCAGCCACTGCCAAGTCCTATAAAAATGAGAATATGAGAACTAAAACAAATACTATTTGTTGGTGAGGTGGTGACAACATCGTATTTCATACAATGAAGAGGTTTAAAAAATACTGAAGAAAAAATACCTTTATAGTTTCAGTTTCTATTTGTGGCATAAATGCATCTTGAGCCTGAAATGTATATCAATATTTATAATTTCACTGTTGAAATAAAAAAAAAAACTCCAGTAAAACAACACTTGTAGTAGCAGTATTTAATATAAAAGCTGTTCTTTTGAACTTTCTATTTAACAATGAATCCTGAAAAATCATGGTTTCCCCAAAAATATAAAGCAGCACAATTAGAAATGTTTCTTTAGCACCAAATCAGCATATTCGAATAATTTCTGAAGGATTATATGACATAGACTGCTGAACATTTAGCTTTGCCATCTCAGGAATAAATTACACTGTAAACTATATTCCGACAGAAAACAGTTATTTTAAATTGTAATAATAATTCACAATAATTCTTCTATTTCTTTCTATACTGTATTTTTAATCATATAAATGCAGTCTTGGTGAGCATTAAAGGTTTCTTTAAAAACATAAAAATCCTAACTAACCTCAAACCTTTGTGTATGTGTGTGTATATATCTTTAAATAATGGGATGCTGCAGTCAAGTTAACCATTTTAAAAGCTCACTTGTATAATCTCCTTTGCTACAGGCACAGGCAGAGGCTCAGGAGCAGGAATCGTTTCTGACAGTGTCTCTGATAGAACCTCGGGGGCATCTGTTGTTGTTTCAAGAATCTATGGGAAAAGGCCATATATTCTATTTAGATCCATCCAAGGAGCTAACAGGATTTAATGCCTGATGTGCACATTGTAGGTGTGTCTCCTCGATTAGTTCAACTGCTCACCTGTTCCTCTGCAACGGTTGGGTCAACAGCTACTGACTCAGTCACAACAAATTCTTCAGCGATGGGGTCACTCGTGGACTCGACCGAAGGCTTGAGCATGTGAAAACCCGAAGGCAAGAGACCATGTTTAAAATTAAACTTCAATCTAAAAGGATTCTGAACAAAGATGCTTGAAATTACCCCATGAAAGGAGTTAATAAAAGTTGTTTTATACCGTGGGTTCCTCCAGTAGGACTGGCTGCTGCTGCTGCTGCTTCTGCTCAGGCTCTGGTTCCACTAAAGCTTCTGTAGGTACTGCAGATTCCTAATAAAAGGAATGCATGTTATTTCTATGCCCCTTGGCATTCATTGCAAATGTTATTGAAGTGAGCTTTTTACCACTACAGAGGAATATTTTACTTTACTGGACAGTTTACAAAAATTTTTTTTTGACATTATTAATCATTCTTATGTTGTTCCAAACATGTAAGTCTTTCTCTCTTCTGCAAAGCACAAGATATTCAGAAAGAAAGTCTCAGCTGTTTGTTTAAACAGTGAAAGTCAGACTCAGTGGAGTCCAAAACAACTCTGAACCCCTCTGATTTTCATTGGATAGACAAAAACACTGAGATACATCTGCGTTCATGTTTCACGGACATATTTTTTCTGCAGAACACAAAATGAGATTTTTTTGAAGAATGTTTGAGCTGTTTTTTGCAGTTAAAGTCAATGGGGTCCAAAACAACACTAGGCCCCTTTGATTTTCATAATATAGACAAAAACACTTAAGACCCCAATGTACTTCAAGAAAAATCAAAGAACAAACTGGTGTGATGTAATTTTTTGTTTGTTTAATAAGTTTATTTAGAATTTGTTTTGGGAGTTCGCAACAGTTTGCCAAAGTGAACTTTCTAGAAAGGTTCCCTCAGCTGGTAAACACCTTCCGGTTTATAGTAGAAATATAAATATATAAAGTAAAATCTAAGTAAAAATATGAATACTATATAATTAAACGTGCCAAATTGAACAGTTCATCCATGTTGTTATGATCATATGCTTTCTTAACTGCTGTTTTCTCACCACTTTCTTTTTTGTTGTGTATTGTTATTGAGATGAGAGTTTACAACACATACAGTATATTAAAATGAAGTATATTGTACATTGGGGCCTTGACATCTGTGTTCATGTTTCACTATATAGACAAAACTCTGAGATACATCTGTGTTTATGTTCCAGAGAAGAAAGAAAGTCATACAGGTTTGGAAAGACTTGAGAAGAAGTAAATGATAATAGCATTTTCAAATATATATATATATATATATATATATATATATATATATATCAGGTGAACTATCCCCAAAAATGCATATTGGGAAAAAAAATCAAAAGAACTTACCACTGGAAACTCTTCTGGTTCAGGCTCTGCATGTACATCCTATAAGAAAGGAAGGAACTTGTTTAAAATGTATATATACCTTTGCTAGCACTGTAGTTAGTATAGTGTGCCTTAAAAACATTGACAAAAGTGTCATGTAAAAAGAAGGGGAAGAGTGAGATGCTCATGTCATGCCCAGTTATCCAAACAAGTACACAGAACGGACAAGACAGAGTCACCTGTTGTGCATGCAAATACACTCATGCAAAGACCAAGACAGTCCATTGCAATGTGCCATGAAGGTGTATTGTGTCAGGCACCTCCGTGACTTCTGTGCAGACTTCAGCAGGCTCATTTTCAACAGTTATGGCTTCGGATTCAAAGGCAGGTTCTTCCACGACACCGACAACATGCCTGTTGACTTCCACTGCGGCATCAGCAACAGGCTCAACTTCAGGTACTACTGTTTCTGTCACAGTTTCAACCGCAGCAACAGTTTCAGCTGTAGTCACCGTCTCTGGCACTGGCACCTCTACCACAGAATCCTCAGCAGGAAGCTCAGCTTCATCTTCACGCACGGTGTCAACCGTCTCGACTGGCTGAGCTACAACATGCGTCTGCACCAGAACATCATAAAGACGAGAAAACATGCAAAACATAATGTACACAAAAGCAAACTGCTCACATGTTTACAGATCCTGGGCTTCAAATGTTACAGTACATGGAATTATAGTGAGTTGCATGTTAAATTAACCCTGAAAAGCCTGACATATGATATTTAGAAAAAGATAGTCTTTTGAAATTGATCTGTCTACTGAAAGATATAATATGTAATAGATCAAGGTTCTATGCTACCATTCAAAAGTCTGGGGACAGTAAGATTTTTTAAACGTTTTTGAAAGATCTGTTATGCTCACCAAGACTGCATTTATTTTATCCAAATAAGGTAAAACATTGTGAAATACTATTACAATTTAAAATCTCGCTGTTTTCTATTAACATTTTTTTATAAAATAAAAATGTAACATTTTATCAGATTTTTTTTGTATCAATCAGAAAGTCTTACTGTCATTTTGATCAATTTAATGAACCCTTGATGAACATAAGTATTAATTTCTTTAAAAATCTTACTGACCTCAAAAATTTGAATAGTAGTGCATTTTAATTTATTGAACACAATAAAAAAAATTGCATTGCATTTACAATCTTTGAAGCATTTTTATTGATTCATTTTTTTCATAAAGGAACATTTTAATTTTGGGTAACACTTAACGCCTTTATGTATAATGCATTATAAAGGGTTATTAAAGAGTATAATGCATTATAATTATTCATTATGTGTGTTGTAATACATTATATCTTGTTGTAAATAATTATAACCAAATTTAAAATGCAGAGTGTAAACAATGAATTGATAAGTTTTACAATGTATTAACTGTTGTTAAAATTACTCATGAGACTGTACAATACATTATAAGATGCATTACAAGGCATAATAAATGCATTAAAACTACTTTTATTATATATAAAGGCTTTAAGTAAAGTGTTACCTAATTTTGTTTTGTGGTGGTAAAACAAATAGTATCAAACCTAAATAAAATACATTATTTTCTATCTATACATACTGTATGTATATAAACCAACCTCTGTGGCTATAGGTGTAGTGTCCTCGAACTGGACCTGTGAATAGCATATTTAAAAAAAAAATCATAATTACAGAATGAACAAATTCCATTGATAAAGTCCATTAAATAATCATTACAAAGTCTTGTATATGTTTATTCTATAGGCATGCTGTATATTTGTGCAAAGCTAGAATCCTTGGTAGAATGGGTTAATACGTTTTCTTTACACCTCATAAAGCAAAGTTATGAGAAAAGCACATTCGTGCACCCTGAAAAGTAAGGTGTGGCGCCAGAGGCCTGGTAATTAGGAAAAACGCCTTTACCAGCCCATTAGTGTGTATGGCCAAAGGCAAGGGCGTTTAGTAGATAAACAGTGGTGAAATGTTGAGGGCTGATGGGATATAGCATGTTACCATACCTCAGATTCTGCAGGGATCGACACTGGCTCATCTATAGATGATGTGACCTTAAAAAAGAACAGTAAAACATCACACTAAAGATCCATTGTGTTACAACTGTCTGTCATAAAGTGTTAAACTATATTATAATACTGATAATCACAATTTTTACCACACTTGAATTTATACATTATGTAACAGCAACAACAACAATCTCTAACCAAAAGTTAGGCAAGAAACTAAATGTACTAAAATGCTAAATGTTAATAATGCATATTCATTGCAGAACAAAGTGTAACACATGAGTACAACACATGCATGTTGTTGAAATATTGAGTATGATTTAATATTGATGTGTTCCATATTACTATGCCAGTCTGTGCATACAGTACTGAACATTCGCACTTGCTCACAGAAGGTGAGTGCTCCAAACGCCCCCTGTGGGAGCAGAACAAAATGTTCCATGGCTAATTCAAGTCTTTGAAAAAAAAAGAAAGAAAAAAAAGCAGTGTGCAGCCAGGCTGTTCTGAGATCTGTTCCAATTCTGCAACGCATGTATCTGTGGAAGCCCATTTCTGCCATATAAGAAAAAAAGTCATGCTTTAGTATCATAATCATAATTATGACTAGATCATAATTAGAATTACGACATAGCAAGTAATAATTACGACATAAAAAGTTAAAATTCTGACATACAATTTCAGAATTATGAGATAAAATGAAAATAATGAAAATAAGTTGAAGTTATGACAAAAACACAACATAAAAAGTTTGAAATTCTGAAAGAAAAGGCATCTTTATGACATAAAAGTCTAAATTATAACTTAAACAGTCATAATTATAACATAAAAATCAGACTTTTATGTCATAATTATGATATAATTTTTACCAAGCTTTTTTTTCCCCTCTTATGTGGTGGAAATGGACTTCTGTACCTATCAGCATGAAGTTTCTCTTTTCATTGGGCCTCACTTAAGGTTTTAACGAGACTTTGGCTAAACTTTTAACTATGAAATTAAAAGTATAAGCAAAAATGGATGAAAATGAATGCAATAATGAAACTCTTCTAATGCCATCGCAAACATGGTCACAAATGTTTAGTTTTACAATTCATGAAAATGCCACTAGACAGCACTGAGAAAGTTTTACAGCATCAAATATTTTCAGATAGCACATTACCTCTAGCAGCGCTAAAATATTAAAAACCAAATAAACGAAAACTAGAAGAAACCTCTGAAAAAAACGTAAAAACAACAGAGTGAAAACTAAACAAAACTAAATTAGATTTAAAAAAAACTGAAATAAAAACAAAATTAAAAATGATAATAACATAGGTAAAGCATTACTGTTTAATGTATGCTCACATCATAGACGCTCCATTTGCCAAATGACATTTAACTACATGTATTGTGTACACCACACAAAGACTTACACAGTACAAAAACACACACACATCTGTTGCCACAAAGATTGTTGTTAAAGAGACAAAGGAGATTCTGTTGGCCACCATGCCTCCTCAGAGCTGAGCATGTGCATGTGGTTATAAATGAGCCTACAGTCAGATATCTGCTTCACATTCTCTTTCTTCAAACAGTTTTACCATCTTAAACAAAACAATGCCTATTACTAATCAACTTAGAAATCAATCGCTTTTACAATTCTAATTTCTTCAGTAGTAACTCCCTACATTCAAATTTAACAATAAGTGATTAAAGGTGCCATACCCCCTCATTAGCATGCATGACTAGGCCATGTACCCCACCCAAGCACATTCCTCGTCTCCACCCACCTATCTGCACATACACATATAAGCTCCTCCTCCACACTGTCTAACAAACCAGCCACTGAAACGCCCACCTTGGCCCCTACAACAAATACAAGGAGGGGAGAAAGAAAGCTGGGGGAGACACAGAGAGTACAAAACATTATTTTTCCACCAGCTAAACCCCTTCACCAAGCCTCCATCCATTAAGGTGGGAGCTCACCTGCGTTTCCACAGAGACATCCAGCAAGTCAACGGGCTCGCGAGGGCCTCGAAACCAACTCAGAATGAGACCCATGCCGTCACAGACCTGACACTCTCCAGTAAACTCAGCCCTTAACCTGACACTCACTGCAAGGGTATGTGCCTCTCTCTCTCTCGCCCTGCCCTGTGCAACTCAGTGTGTGTGGATGTCCAACCCAAGCACTTGTGATTTCTGTGAAGGGAGAGGAGAGGCTGAAGCAGAGCTCACAGGAAAAGAAGGGTGGGCTTTAAGAGCTTGGCTGCTCTTCTAAAAACAGGAGGGAGGGTGAGGTGCAGGAGGTTGAGGAGAGAGTAGCAGTGAATTTATATTTTGGTTTCATTAGGAGGAACGTCAGCTTGTATATAAGCACAATCAGTGTTGAGGAAAGTTACTTTTATAAGTAATGCATTAAAATATTGCGTTACTCCATAAAAAGTAACTAATTGCATTACTTGGTTACTTTTTATGGAAACTAATGCATTCCGTTACTTTTGCATTACTTTTTGTCACCTGAGCTGGGCTTGGTATTTATCTTCAATAACAAAAAACTTGTAAATTTAAAAGTAATGCATTACTTTACTATTTACTTGAAAAAGTAATCTGATTACATAATTTGCGTTACTTGTATTGTATTAGCCCCAACACTGGGCACAATAATGTCAGAAAACAGATACATGCTGATGCTGCACTCTGGACATGAGCCATCACAGATCCAATACGGAAAGTAGAGTTTTGTCATGCAGAACACACTTAACTAAGAAAACATGTTGAAAATGCACAATATTTTTTTTATTTTATATATATATATATATTCAATTTAACAGGCTTTTATGACACATACAAATGACTTGAATAAAGATGATTATCTTGCTCTATTAGTGCAGTCACAAGTGAAACTTGTGAAGTTACTTTATATAGTTGATAATATATAGTGATAGAGACTCGAACATGTAAGGTCACATGCAGGGGCGGACTTACCCATTAGGCAAAGGTAGGCGACTGCCTTGGGCCCCCAAAAGCCAAGGGCCCCCTAAAATGCTTTTCATACGAGATGCGCATTAAGCGCGGACACGCGAACGGTTACAGTGTTTATTACCACGACAACCGTCTGCGTGTCCGAGTTGAACGTGCTTCTTGTGTATCCTGCTTGTAGCAAATTAAAATATTATGCATCTGAAGCTGACTGCCGCGTGAGCGCGAGGTCTCTCTTTCCCAGCATGCACACCTCTCTCTCTCTCTCTCTCTCTCTCTCTCTCTATCTGTCTCTCTCTCTCTGTGTCTGCTCTGTACAGCGAGCGGCTGAAAGTAGCTGCGCTTTCAGTTAAAACACAGATATGTTGCTTCTCTAATTTTACATGAAAGTATAGCCGAAATCACAGCACATCTATTGTCTTTATCTTATGTGTAGCCTATTTGATTTTATCAGACGACGGCACGATTATAAATCAGGATTTTTGAGCAGATTAACATCTTGCAAGGGAGAGCTGGTTATGTAGTCTTAATGGGTCACGTTTCAGTCACTTAAATCAAAAAGAAATTAAGAAACTATAGAAATGGACTTAGAAATGGCAATATAGACATCAAGCAGCCACTCCTCACAAACCCCATGTGAGTATCAATTCCCAACAGACAGAGGTAAGGTTTCTTAGAGGAAACAATATATATTGTTTCATATTCATATTCATCTCAGAATTGTCTGACAACAGAAACAGAAAAAAAATATACCAATGAAAACAGTTTTATTGAGAATTTAGCTGCATCAAAATACAGTATGTGGCCCAGAGATACAAACAAATGTAATAATAAAGGCCCTTCAATAAATGTACATTTTGCTGTATGTTCAGAAGAAGAGCTGACCTGTCCCCCTGTGAAAATGAAAACAGGTTTGTGTAAGTTAATCCAAGCCCCCTGCTCAGAGCAAAGAAAGAGAAGTAATAGGAACCCGGTATTTCTATGTTCTTTTTTTTATGTGTCTAATAGACATGAACAAGTTCTTTGAAAAACATCTATGACATATGAAACATGTCTACTCTTCATGCTCTATGTATGTTAACTATGATGTTTCACTAATAATACACATATATTGCATAAAGCATCCATATTTGTCCATGCCCATGTTGATTAGAGTATTAAAACTTGAAAAGTATTAATTTAAGGTACATTTAGAACAGATAAAAAATTAAATTGAAATTTTTTTACCTGATAAAGTACAGACTATAGAATGAATGTGCAACGTTTCAATAATCCAATAGTCTGCAGTTTTTGTTTAGACCAATGCGAAAATCCACTGGTGAGTTTCCACATAAACCTGTTTTAAATAATATAATAATTTATACTTCTGACTCATCCCTTTTCTTTAAAAAAAAAATGGTTTAAAGGTTCAATTGTGAGGTTTATCATTTTATAATTTATTTTGTTTTTTTGTTAAAACTTGTATCTCAACGGTAAATCAATTGCTATTTCATGGTCTACAACATGAAAGAATAAAAGTGTCTGCTAAATGAATAAATGTAAATGAAAGAATCCCATTATAACATGCAAAATGTAGAAACATTGGACACAACTATGGGGCACCATTGTGCAGCAGCAAGCATCACGACAAAAAAGAAACCTCAAGGTTGATCTAGGTAAATTTGTGCAAATGTATAGGGCCCCATTCATAAAAAGATTTGCCTTGATCAAGGCCCCCAATTCACTAAATCCGCCCCTGGTCACATGTAGCCATTTTAGACCTAAAAAGTGTTATCTATTGATTCTACCACTTATTTATATTTCATATGACCTGTATCTAAATGCTTTATAATAATTGTTAAACTAAAAGTGAACTTGTGTGTAATGGAGTAATAATAATATAAATCATATTACCTGGATTATATAAATCATATGTGTTAAATTCTAATGGTGTGAAGTCATTAAACTTCATAGTGACGTTTAATTTGTAGGAAGAGAGACTGGGGGAGTGACTTTTTTGTGTCAGACATGTGTCACTTTGCTCACATCTGATTGGTCCAATTTCAGTTTAAGATCTCTAACCCAGAATATAACCTGCCCCGGAGCAGGTTAGCTGTGGAGTGTAAGTTACTATGGCAATGAACGCAGCTGAATGAAAAGCCAAGCCACTTTCATGGTACCTAAAACCCAGGATTGGTGCAAATTAAACTGAAACTTACCCGGCTAGCCAGCTAAACCGGCTTCATAGTACAGGCCCCTGCTCTGGGGCAGGTTATGTTCTGAGTTAGAGATCTCAAACTGAAATTGGACCAATCAGATGTGAGCAAAGTGACACATGTGTTTTTCTGACACAAAAAAGTCACTCCCCCAGTCTCTCTTCCTACAAATGAAAGGTCACTATGAAGTACCTTTAAAATCAAAAAAATTCCAACAAAATTGTCTGGCTTTAATGATAATTACAATTTGCATATGATTTATATAATTATAATATGATTTATATTATTATTACTCCATTACACACAAGCACTTTTAGTTTAACAATTAAGACTATAAACAAATCATTGAACTGTTTTAAATTAATATTAATATATACAGATCATATGTAATATAAAGCAGCTAAGTGGTAGATGCTATCAACAGATAACACTTTAAAAATGGCTACATGTGACCTTACATGTGCGATTGAGTCTCTATCACTATATATTAAGCCTCATGTCACTATATAAACAAACTTCACAAGTTTCACTTGTGACTGCACTGATAGAGCAAGATAATTTCCTTTATTTGTCCTCTTTCATGGACAAGTACTTCAGTGGAAATGTGTTTAAATTCCTCATATTCTTTAATCTCTTAACCTTTAACAAAATAGTTTTGAATCTCGTATACTGGCTCTCTCGCGAGAAGTGAGTCACACTTGCTCTGTGTTGTGATTGGCTGTTTGCCGCTGATGTCACAAAAACATTCATGTGCATGCGCTCCATTAACTCAGGATCAAGCCTGAGTTGACAGAGAAAGTTGATGATCAGCTTCATGGTACCAACAAAGCCAGATTGGAGTGGTTTGGTTTTGTCAACTCAAAACTTATCCTATAACTCTGAATTTGTTAATCTACCATCATGGTACAGGCCCCAGTTGAGTTATCTGTATATATGTTTATTTGTACTCGTTTTGTTTCTTGTGATGATTGGGTTTGTTTTTTATTTGGTTGTTTTGATTTTATGTAAAAGCCTAACCAGGGACGAGGGCTGCAAACTAGCTTTATGCTATATGCCCTATGTACACGGCATTGGTTGTCTGTGATAAATAAACAAATAAATAAATAAAAGGTCCAGTTGCCCACCCTTTTTTGGCGGCCCTCCTCATGACCCAGTATATGTGAAACCGGGCCTAAGGATAAATGCGAGAATATCTAATCTCATATATTCAACACATTCCACAAGATAAAATCCTACAGAGCCAACTGGTATTCAATGACATCATGTCTTAAATACTGTTCCTAAAAAGGAAGCAGCTTTCAGAATAGCTAATAATATTATTTTCAATAAAACTGCAGTTTGGAAGAATCTTCCATGGCTCCAGGCATGCTGTACACAATGTTCATTCACTAAAATGTTGCCCTCCTTCTTTCATGCTGGCTGCAAAAAGCCATTGCTGCCAGGCAAATACTTGTATATTGGTCACAACAGTAACATCTACATGATAAATTACAGACTTCCTACAATTTTTTTGTGTGCACTTGATAATTATCAACAGCTCTGAACCTATATGACTGACCTCAAAGAATGGGGTTCATTAGCACATTACCTCTGATACTGGAATGACAACGATTTCACCTTCCTCAGTCACATCTGGCTCTTTTGCAGGGGGTTCAGCTGGGGGTTGTCCTAGGTCCTCTGCATCTTTCACCACTTTGTCTTTGATGACATCCTTGACTGGGACTTCTAATGCGACTGGTTCTGCAGGAGGAACTTCAGCAGGAATGTCAATGGGAGCAATCACTGGCAGGGGAATTGGAACGGCAACTGGACACTTTGAGGTTTTAGCAACTGGAACTAGAGCAGGAACCGGGGCAGGGACAGCACACACTCCTGGGGTTCCCTTTCCAGAGGAGGCGAACCGCTCCTCCAGAGCCTTTCTCTGGGCCTTCTGCTCAAAACAAATGAAAGAATGAGAAATAATTGAGATTTGAAATCATAACCAATTTATTTCTTATCTTTAGTTCACTTGACCGCATAATGGTATTAGACAGGGTTTAACAAATTCAATAAGAGCTTACATAAGTGAACAAAAGTTGGCCATCTAATGGCAAAAAATGGCTGAATCCAATTGATTCAGACATGCCTAGTCAAGCGAGTTGGAAGAGTCAGCACCCCTCGGGGCTCTGGATGGGGCTAAACAGAATGGACAAAAATGCTAATCACATCATAATGGAACTATAATCGCATTATAATCACACTCACAGCTTAATTATCCAAAAGCAAGGGCTAGCCAGTGCAGTTTACATAGGCCTCAAAAGAATTTAAGCTCTCATTGTGCATGTATGGGGTGTACAGTGGCCAGCACAGTTAAGGCCAAATTATGCAACCATGTGTGAAGACCAGCATCAGCACTGACAAAGCCAAATCAGGCAAAACATGGGCCCGAGTCCATGAAACCGGCCATAACAAAATAAACGGTCTGGCATTTGGGGGAACAGAGGAGGTGTTTAGAAAAAAATGAAAAAAAGCACATTTTGCTTCAAGGTTGTTCTTTCTATAAAAACAGGAGAAACTTGTTTGGAAGATTGTGCATGGGCCTACAGCTGAAAAAGATTTGATTTGATTTGATATTTGATAATTGGATCTGGCAGCTGAGTTTTAAAAGATGTTTCTTCTGCTTTGAAGCACTGGTTAGCAACAAACAGGGCATTGGAATGCACTCACCCCCCAGTTCTCACTATTTCCTATTTTACCAGGATGATTAGACAGGGTGAAATGTGCCCTGTTTAGGACCAGCTGTGTCTGGGGTCTTAACAGCTAGAGAGATAAAAGATACCCCTCTATTTCTGTACTTGTGTGAAAGGCAGTTCTGTTGATATGACTGCATGCCAAGGTTTTGGGACAACAACAGCCACATGTTTAGCTAAGCAGAATGAAATGGGTGAGATTTTAATGACATGCACTTTAAAAAGCTGCTGTAAAATTCTAACAAAGAGTCCAGTGTTCACATGCACAAACTGAGTGTGTTTCATTATGTCACTGGTCAGAGAAGACACAAATGTATTGGGAGTGGTGAGGCATGGTCAGTATAGTTCAACATTCATTTGCACTGACAGAATGTAAATTAAATCACTTTCCAAAAATATATTTATAAAAAATCGATGGGTTCATAATGGGTCAGTTATACACAAACCAATGGATGCAATGGATTTTCTGGTGGTCTCTGGACGAACTGCTTCTGTAGGAATGTGCACTGAACCATGTTAGGAATCAGAATGGCTGAAGGGATGTGCCAAAGTCAACAAAAGTCCATATGGGGGTGGGGTCAAAAGGCAAGGTTTGGTTTGTTGCACAGACAGAACAAAGAAACAAAAAAGCAACAAAGCAAACCAATCACACTGTATAGGCGAAACACACCCATAGAAAATGCAGAGTAATTATTATTATTATGATTCTTGCATTTATTGTCATACAGTGCTACACTGTGATAATGCAGAAGGGTCAGAAGTCAGCAATATGTTATTTGAAATGGTCATTTCAAATGAACATTCCAAGCAACACTTTTTTCAGGACAATACATTAATTAATAAGAGCAGTTATTAATGCAGTAAACCCTAAGGAATGAATGAATTAATGAATAAAAATAAATAAATAAATGAATACATTCAGCGTAAAGGTTTTACACTGAAAATCTTTGCAAAATTATTATTATATATTATTTATTAATTAATCCAAATGTTTCTAGAGATACAAAGTGGGACGTGTAAGTCTGGTTCCTATGGAACACACCACCTACAACAGATGCCACTGCAAGTAACAATGTCAGAAAAGATGAATAAATTATTCATATGGAAATGACAATGGCCAGAGAACATAAAGTTATAAACATATGGCGACTGTTCACTGAATGTTATTTATAGCAGTACATTTTAAATAAACAACATTATTGGCGAAAGACTTCGCTAAGAATGCATTATGCTACATTTTCTTTAAAAAAATCCATACAAAGCTGACAGTAGCCTACCTACTTCAAGTACGAATTCGGTTTGTTTTTTTTAAAAAAATAGAATTGTTTGCAAGACAATGAATCTGAATAAAAAAAAAAGTGTGAAGTAAATGTACCCACCACTTTTCTCATTCGGCGCTTGTTCTTCTTTCTCTTGCTCGGCATGTTTACTGTGAAGAGTGTGTAGAATGAAAGAATAACAAGTGTATTTCTTCGGTCGTGTCGTGCGGTGAGGCAATGGATGTCGAGCGGATCTGTCTCCGCTCTAGCAGTCAGATAACAGCAGTCAGAATGACAATATGGTTCTATTTAAAGGCGCGTTGATTTTTTCATCTCTCTGTCTGTCTGTGGGGGAAGGGGTTAGGAGCGCAGTCCACGCACCTCAGCATCAGTCTTCATCATCGTCATGACATGAAGTGGGCAGACCCCACAGCTCTTTGCAAGGTTGCATAACATTATTGCAACTCCGGTCCGACAGCACAAGTCACGTTTTAACGCTACTCCACATACACACGCGAATTTCTGAGTAAAAATGATTTGAAAACATATTGTAGGAAAGTCTGTTTAGGTAACTCGTTGAAAAATCGATGTCTTGCACAAGTGGTGTTGGTGTTGGACTTGGCCTTGTAAGAAGTAAAACGTCCACATTTAGATTTACCTTAGTAACAACTGCATTCTACACTGTGTGTGTGAATATATGTGTGTACCAAATAAAAAAACTGACCAATTCATTTTTAAGACCTAGGCTACTATAAGTTTAGTGAATCGAATTCTGTACTGTATATACACACATATGATGTAGCCTACACAAAGTTTCCAGTTTAAGATATTCCTGCTCTATTTCTCTCAGCCCACCTACACACACACACACACAGACACACACAGACACATACACACACACACACACACACACACACACACACACCTTGCAGAGAAAGCAAGCCTGAGGAACTGGAGTTGAGCTGTGATAGGCTGACGAGTTACATAACTGGCATGCCTGGTAAAAGGAAAACAGAGTGCTTACAGTTTGTTTTGATATTCCACTCAAGACATTCTACTTACTATAACTAACTGTGCAACTACATATCAACTAACTCTCATTAATTTGCATCAGTAAGGGGGTACGTGGGAGGAGGGGCACAGGTATGAAGTGGCGCTGAAACTGTTTAAGACTGTAAATGTGGTGTATATTTTCTAGTTTTAAGTAAATATTATCTATCACATTAGATTTTAGAACTTATTCTATACTTCTTATTGCCTTGTACTGTCACTAAGAAATTTTTTAATCAGGTAATGTATTATGGAAACCTATGGTCTTTGCAGCAAGCTGTGTAGTTGAAAATGAAAGGTTTTCAGTCATCTTTGAACCTTTTGACCCCTTAAGAGTGAAGCCTAAAGTGATGTTATTTTACATGCTTTACCTCCAAAGGATTGAAGTTTTGTTTAAACTTGCAGTCTTTGTGTTAAACAAAATACTGAGACAATGTATGCATTTATTTTAAGTTGCTATGATTGTACTAATCAAGTACTGTTAAAAATATTGTGTTCTATAATGCGCATGCAGGTGAAATTTCCTTTCATTAAACCTGTATAAATTGCATGCTTGATATTGATTGGAAAGGAAACTACTTCCTGCATTTAATCTTATTCTCTATTTTAACTACAGGTCTTTTTTGGTCATTGGTGTTGCCGTAGAATGTTATATACAGGTGCATCTCAATAAATTAGAATGTCGTGAAAAAGTTATTTCAAAAAGTTAAACTTTCATATATTTTAGATTCATTACATGTAAAGTAAAACATTTCAAAAGTTATTTTTATTTTAATTTTGATGATTAGACCTTACAGCTCATGAAAGTCAAAAATCAGTATCTCAAAATATTAGAATATTTACATTTGAGTTTCAATAAATGACCATCCATACAGTATAAATTCTAGGTATCTCTTGTTCTTTAAAAACCACAATAATGGAGAAGACTGCTGACTTGGCAATGGTCCAGAAGATGAATATTGACACCCTCCACAAAGAGGGTAAGTCACAGAGGGTCATTACTGAAAAGTGTGGCTGTTCACAGAGTGCTGTATCAAAGCATATTAAATGCAAAGTTGACTGGAAGAAAGAATTTGGGTAGGAAAAGGTGCACAAGCAACAGGGATGACCGCAAGCTTGAGAATACTGTCAAGCAAAGCTGATTCAAACACTTGGGAGAGCTTCACAAGGAGTGGACTGAAGCTGGAGTCAGTGCATCAAGAGTCAACACGCTCAGACGTCTTCAGGAAAAGGGCTACCAAGCCACTTCTGAACCAGAGACAACGTCAGAAGCGTCTTACCTGGGCTGTGGAGAAAAAGAACTGGACTGTTGCTCAGTGGTCCAAAGTCCTCTTTTCAGATGAAAGTAAATTTTGCATTTCATTTGGAAATCAAGGTCCCAGAGTCTGGAGGAAGAGTGGAGAGGCACAGAATCCATGTTGCTTCAAATCAAATCAAATCACTTTTATTGTCACATCACCACAGCACAAGTGCCTTGGTGAGTGAAATTCTTGAGAGCGTGCTCCAGACAGTGCAAAAAAACAAAACAATTTACATATAGACAGTACATATTTACAGACTGTACAGAAGACAATGTGCAAAATACACATACACATACTCAATACACACAGTGTACTATAAAGACATACTTAGTTACCAATACACAGTATGTACACATTCTACATTATGTACACATCTATACATAGTAATATGTTAAGGTGCAACAGATTATACATTCTTGTAGAACGTAGAACGCTGAACAGTAGAACGCTGTTAAAGTGCAGTGCATGGCATGATGTGTGAGTGGGAGTGTGATGTAGGGTGAATTAGTTCTGACTGTTCATTAGCCTGATAGCCTGAGGGAAAAAGCTGTCCCTCAGTCGGCTAGTGCGGGATCGGATGCTGCGGAGACGTCTCCCTGAGGGCAGCAGAGAGAGCAGTCTGTGGGATGGATGTCTGGAGTCCTTGATGATCCTCCTGGCTTTCCTTATACACCGCCTTGTAGATGTCCTGGAGGGAGGGAAGCTCACCTCCAACAATGTGGCGGGCAGTTCGCACGACCCTTTGCAGAGCTTTGCGGTTGCCAGCGGTGCTGTTTCCAAACCAGGCGGTGATGCAGCCGGTCAGGATGCTCTCACAGTGCAGGTGTAGAAGGATCTGAGGATGCTGGGGCTCATTCCAAACTTCCTCAGCCGTCTCAGGAAGAAGAGGCGCTGATGTGCCTTCTTCACCTGCGTCTGTGTGAGCACATGTGAGATCTGGTGATGTGAACCCGAAACTTAAAGCTGTTTACCCGCTCCACAGGTGTCTTGTCGATGGTGAGGGTGTGTGTTCTCTGCTCTGTCTCCTGAATCCACCACCAGCTCCTTGGTCTTGTCGATGTTGAGTGAGAGGTGGTTCTCCTGGCACCATTTAGTCAGGGTACTCACCTCCTCTCTTTGTAGGCCGTCTCATCTGTGGTGATCAGGCCTATCACCGTTGTGTCATCGGCAAATTTGGATGACGTTGGAGCTGTGTGTAGCTGTACAGTCGTGTGTGTACAGGGAGTACAGGAGTGGGCTGAGGACGCAGCCCTGCGGGGCACCAGTGTTGAGGATCAGGGGAGATGAGGTGTTGTTGTCCATTCTGACCACCTGACTTCTGCCTGTCAATCCAGGATAGCTGCACAGAGATCTGTATCCCAGAGTCTGGAGCTTCTCGAAGTGTGGCAGGAAGATGAGAGACACCAGACCCAACAATGCAGATGAGCTGAAGGCAGCACTGTCAAAGAAACCTGGGCTTCCATACATTGATACACCTCAGCAGTGCCACAAACTGATCACCTCCATGCCACGCCGAATTGAGGCAGTAATTAAAGCAAAAGGAGCCCCTACCAAGCATTGAGTGCATATACAGTAAAAGAACATACTTTCCAGAAGGCCAACAATTCACTAAAAATGATTTTTTTTTATTGGTCTTATGAAGTATTCTAATTTGTTGAGATAGTGAATTGGTGGGTTTTTGTTAAATGTGAGCCTAAATCATCACAATTAAAAGAACCAAAGACTTAAACTACTTCAGTCTGTGTACACTGAATTTATTTAATACACGAGTTTCACAATTTGAGTTGAATTACTGAAATAAATGATCTTTTCCACGACATTCTAATTTATTGAGATGCACCTGTACATTTGCTATTTTAAGCATTCCTTCGGCCCTCAAGTCTGCCTTAACCACTCCTATTTACACACAGATTACAAACACTTTTCTCTCATTCAAACACCTCCTTTCACTTCCATCCTTGACCTCTCCTTTTTCTATGTCATCCTCTGACCCCCTGACACACTCCACTATCAGTTCAACCATCATCACTGTCAAGGCCATTGCACACTGAGTCCGAAATTTTCGCATGCGTTTTTCCGTTTTTTTTTGTATTCCTCACCCTTTCCTATCAAAATGCATGCAACGGATGCGAAAACGCAGAAAATCGAACCTGATCGGAATTTTGTTTGAAGGACGAAAGTTTCGGAGGCAGTGTGCAAATGTGATTGACCCAACGTGAGGTCGTATTTATTTTTTAATGTGCGAAAATTTCGGACTTCAATCAAATCCCCTACCAGCTCTGAGGACCTCCCTCCTGTTCACAGAAATAAAAAATATAATTAACAAAAGACTAAAAAGCATATAGTGTTCATTCTTTATTTTGAATAAAATACTACATTTTACTTTTCAATTTCCTATGACTGTATACAGATACGAGCTGCATTTATAATCATTTTCATTAACAATGTAACGTAAATATTAATGTGCCCAACTTGTTATAAACAAGAAGTAGTTTAGAACATCCTTAGATAACTACAAACATAACTGGATAGTAATGGAAAGTTACATAAACTTGTTTTTAGGTGCCTATTCCACCATTTCTTTATTTTATTATTATTTTTATTTTTTTGCTGTCTGTGCACTTGTCACTAAATCTGCATATCTGAGTTATAAAAGTGAGAAAATCCATGGGATTGGATAAAGGATTGCATGTGAAAAGCATGTTAGTGGTCTGATTTATTGATTAAATTATTAATAATGATAAAATAAAAAGTTACATATTTCAAGCCAACATCTACAAAAGTCTGTCTAAACATCGAAAATGTAGGTGGATTCAAATATAGTTTATAAGTAGCATATATGTCCATTAAAATGCACTTGGAAAGTGACAAAGTACCGTGAAAAAGGCCCCAAACTCGTAAATGGTTTTGGGACATGCTAGCTGGTTTTTAGTTGGTCTAAAATGATCATTCGCTGGTAAACCCTCTTGGACCACCAACAAACTAGGTGGTCAGGCTGATTTTTGGAAAACGGTGACTGGTTACAAACCAGCTAGACCAGCTTTATAACTTAACTAGGTTTTCCAGCAGAGACAGATAAAAACAAATTCAGCAGAACACGTTTGCTGATCAGCTGATGGCTGAGACACTTACTTAGTTATCTCATATGTCTTCCCCTGAGGTCACTTTGTTTTCTTCAGCCCTTCTTTCAGGAAGGTGTTTCTATATTTCTCAGTCTGATAGTAATCAGAGTCAATGGATCCTGGAGAGTCATTTAAGGTGAGGAACACATCTTCATTAGACACTGTCACTGTGTGGACTCTTTGTTTAATGCCTTTAGAGCACCAGGTTGGTTTCAGGGGCTTCACAGAAGGGTCCACTGCCTGATAGAGACCCTCACCCTCAACTAATGTAATTTTATACTTATGCCACGGGCATACTATGCATGTCCGTCCATCAAAGTCCTTCATTGGCAAAAGAGAAAACTGAAAGTTAAGGCAAATTTGTGGCATTCAATATAAATAAATAAAAAATGCCTAATGAAAGTATTCAGAACAACCTACCTCTATATCTCCTTCCTGAAGTGGACCTCCAGAGTCTTCAACAAAATTAAAGCATAAAAAAACACAACAGTGTAATTTAAACATATTGTTTAATATATGTGAACAGACATATTTTATGAACATACTAATGAGGACTGAAGGATGTGCATGGCCTTCAATCTGTAAAATTCTGAGCAGGCACAAATAATTATCCATGCCTAAACAATACATTATATGTGTGTATGTTAAGGGTAAGAAAATTACATGGAATTAGAATGAGTAAAGTAAATAAACAACATTTTAATTTTTGGGTGAACTATCCCTTTAAGTCAGCCGGTTCTTAACTTACGATAGCAGCGCACATCAATAGCATAGAAGTCCCCCTGGTGGTAAATCACCAGAACATCTCTTTCACCAACTGACTTCACCACTCGTCTGGCTTGAATTATATTCTCTTTCTTCCCTATGAAATGAGTATGTCTGGATGCAGCTGCCACATCTTCATCAGAGCTCATGTTTTTTCCCCCCAATCTTCTGACACTGTGAAATGGTCCAGAAGAGACAATGTCAGAACTGTGCAAAATAATAACAAAATAGACAGACAGACAGATACTGTAGATAGATAGATGTGAGGTGTGCATGTGAAATCAGGTATCCATGTAGCACTCATAAAGAGACGCATTTCTTTGTTATGCTTTATTTAAACGTTTAGTTTACAGTATGGAACAACAAATGTAAAACATAGCACTAATTATTATGATTAACAGCAATAGAAAGAATAGAAAAACATTTAACGAGCAATAGCTCAAAACAAACAAGACAAAACTACTAATACCGCAAAAATTTAAATATTGAAAAGGTCTGCTGCCGGAGGCTGTTGTATTTGAATAATTAATGAGGTAGGTCTATTCAAGGTTTGTGCGCTGTTTTGGGAGTGTTTTTAGAAGTCATTTATAAATATAATTACGTTACATTAACTTCCATTTTGTGTACTATATGTATTAATATGCATTATTGCATTATATAATGTGCATTATATGCATTAATTAAAAACAAGTAAATCCTTGCATTACTTATGTAAATACGAAATAACTTGAATTTGTGCATTTTTAATGTGTTTGAAAGACAAAAGCCTTCCAAAGACATAGTCATACATGGTTAAATAACCCATTGATTAATTTTTGTAAATCCAGTGTTCAAATGCTGTGTCGCCCTTCTTTTCTGTGTAACGTTAGATTACAGCCGCTTCACTATACTGGTCTTTATGTGGATATCCTCAAAACTGAAAGATTTTCCATGTGTATATAAGAAAATGTAAAAGATGAAACGGAATTAGGAGGAAGAACTAATATATTATGAATAATAAAAAAATGCAACTGCAGTCTGATTACCTGTGTTTGACATTTATTTCTCAAAACGTGGTAATCTTCTTTGGCATCTTTCTAATTTTGTCGCTTTTCAAAACAAGAGATCAGTAAATATTTACGACTTAAATATTAAAGAGGAAACCACAAAATGAAACAATTCACAGTAGTTGGGATCATTTCCGGTTACATCCCGCGCTTGCGTTTCAAAATAAGAGTTTAGACCGCAAATTAAGAGTTTCTACTAGAATAAAAAAAAAATTGGTGATGTAATTTGAACACTTTTTAATCAATCATGCTTTCAGGTTAAAATTTGTATGTATTTTATTTTTTTTTTTTTTTTTTTTTTTGTGAAAGTGTATATTTTAGGGTCAGTTTCTCACCATTTTTAATATTTTGCTCTTACTACTCATTTTCAAGGTACAACTTTTCTGTATAAAAACTAAATATAAAGAAAGACCTATAGCCTATAAAACTGGAGACCTATATAAAAATGGCGGATAGTATGTCACCACAGGACATTAATTTTCCCTTGTATCTATGTTAAATAGAATAAACACGTAAAACCCCATAACAATATTAAACAAAGTTTAATGTAAGACCTTTAGGTGGTGCTGTTGAAACGCAACCCAGTTAAAGAAGTGGCCATATCTGTTCACGTCCTGCAAGTCCAACGACTTCAATTAATGTTTATGTTTACAAAGCTTTTTTCCTGTCCAGTTATAAATCCACTCACATGCTTTTTGCATAGTGTTTTTATGTTATCTGAGAAGTCTTTTTTTTTTTTTTTTTTACAGGCCAACATTAAGAATGACAGTGGCACCTGGCCTTAAATGTCATTCTAAATACAAAAACAATAAATACTTTAAATTTAAAAACTATTAAGTTTAAAAACAATAAATACAAAGAGTAATAAATGCAAAACAGACTCAGAACAGAGCATATAATGAATGCATTACAAAGGCCTAGAACATTTTAATATAGGATTGGAATGAACGTCTATAGTTTGGGTAAAATTGAAACTTGGAAACCTATGGGATTTCAATCTGAAGATAAATGCTTACACTAATGTTAATAATTAATTTATTGACTGGTGATTTATTTCTGAATCTCCCAACACAGGCCAAAACAGGTGTTTACTTAGGTTGTTGGTATAATGAATAAACAACAGCAGCCTGCACTTTAAGATTTCCGAAATTATAAATGTACTAGTGTTTAATGAAATGCTAATTATTGTGAGTAAATTAGGGAGGCACCATTCTCTGCCATGCCAGCTTTTTTGTAACATCTTTAATATTTTTTCCATTAATCATGGGATACATTTGCACCAAACATTCACAAAATGTCAATCTACTTTAAATAGCAGGTAGTATAATTTTAAAATGCATTTCATCATTTGACCTGATGCTTTTGGGTGTAAACATTTAAAACTGCTTTTGATGTTCCTCCTCCACCCCTCTATTTTCCTTCCATTGCCTGACTGAGAATGCATTAACCCAGATTCTTCCAAAGGCCAAATGTTGCTTTTAACAGCTAACATCATGGGAATTAAGAGCAGGATGTTTTATTTACATCAGAGAGCAGAAGAAATGGAAAATAAAATTAAACCTAGCCTACACTGTGTTTACCCATTCCCTGAAACGGTTGAACATGGTAAATACAGTACAGGTATACACAAATATTCTTCCCATTCTTCAATTGAAGTGTATTGCTTTGCATAACCCTCATACAGTATATAGTATAATGCAAGTTGTGCAGTGGAATCTGTATAAAACAACAAGCGCAGTGGCGATGGCAACCTTGAATAGCAATCAAAGGCTGAAACGAGGGTGCATTTGTAAATATAACTGCACAGCTAATTAATGTTTTTGGTTCATGTGAAACTGTGAGCTTGATATAGCCAATAACAGATGGTAAAGGGGCCGGAATCAACCACGAGCGTGCCAAACATACAGTACACATCGCTTGGCAGTTGTAACTCCACAGGCTGTCTGCAACCCCCCTTAGTCAGTAAGACTAAATGATTTTCCTCTAAACAGGAGAACAAATTAATTTTCAAGATTTTGAGTGTTATGAAATAGCTTTAGTAAATCCATGTTCAGGTACAACACTCCATCTGCTGCTACTTTACAATCATAATCATGTTGCTTAGAATTAAAGCCATAATAAATTGCACTTTTCACTTATTTGGACAATAATTCATTTGCTTTTATTTTCTGGCTCATTTTTAATTCTGTGAAAAATATTAGTTTTAGTCATATTGAAGAATTAAAAAAAAATCTCAACAGAAAAAGCTTAGGTTTATGTGGCAACAAATCTTGTCGCCTGTGTGTTTTAAGCTGGCAAGAAATAAGTTATTATGGGATAATGAAAGACATTATGGAATACTATGAATACTAAAAGGTACTTAAAGTCAATCTTCTCCTTCTCTCTCCTTTTCACATAAGTGTAGGTTTAATTAGCTACGCATTTGCTTTACATGGTAAATAGTCAGAAATAGCAGTGTAATTTATGCTTATTTTGACATATTTATTCACAATAGTGTCTTGCACAGAATTTTAGTGGATTTAGCCTATTCAAGACTGAACACTATACATTAAACTATACATTAAACATATGCAAGGTTGCAGAAGCAAATAACAACAGTAGCTTGATATACTGTAAATACAGGTAGTGCCAGTCATTATATTGTGACATGTCTAATAAGTGAGGCACAGGATGAGTTAAAAGTGAGATTTTTTTTGTTCTGTATTAAATAGCAGCTTAACCTGATTTCCTGGTGTGGATATGTAGGTTATGTAGGTCTCTCTCTTTTTTTTCTCTTATTCTTCTTTTTTTATCCAGGTTACAGACAGACCGGTGGTTCTCAGCAAGATGTGAGCAGCTATCCATGTACACACGTGTGTGTGTGTGTGTGTACACACACACACACACACACACACACACACACACACACACACACACATATATATCCTACATTCTGTATACATACTGTATATGTATATAATAATAATAATTATTATTATCATTATAAATATCCTCTAAATATCCCCATTGAAGAATTGAAGTAGCCTACGTATTAACAACGTAAACTCACTACCCAAGAGAAGCTCAGGGGTTAATAATGGAGAGCGGTGAGTTTAGTTTGTCCAGCCTCTGGAGAGTCTGCGAGAACAGTCCCGTCTGAATGAAGGTTACAGACACTCAGAGACAGAGCAGGAGGAAGCCAGAGACATCCTGACTGACAGAGAGCGATCTGTGAAGAATAGACAATCCTAACGCTAGGTACGGCTCGGTAAGTGTCACATGACGTTGACTTGCATTCAAAAAACATTGCGTTTTACAGTTAGACACTGGAGAAGGGTTTGTGTGACACGTAGCTCGATGGCAAGATGCCCTTATTCTCCGTGCTAGAAGAGTTCCTATGAGTCGTCTGTTAAGTTTCACAGCTGAAAAGTTTCAGTGAAAGATGTTTGTAAATAAGAGGTAGGGGTTTATTCACTCCAGTTCTGTTTTAGAGATAACGTCCCATGTTCGTTCGTAGCGGTTTGCTGTGATAGCGGTCGATGAGCACCTGTCAAAACGTGTCCCTTTAGGCTGTTTATTTAAATTTACATTTTCCCATACATATGTTTTAAGGACAATTATATAATTTAAGTTTGCCATTTTCTACACTAGTAATATGTCGTTTCATTAAAATGAAAATGTATTACGTAATATGTTTAACGTCCAAGCAAAAACTAGACTTCGAGCTGCTGTTCAGTCAAATCTCAGACTTCAGAGCACCCGGTGATTTAAATGTCTTCTAACAAAATTACCATGGTAACATTGTGGATTTGAAAATGCTGGGGAGCACGCCCCCTTTCCTCAAAAATACCATACTTACTACAGTTATTGTTACTATTATGTCCTTCAAACAACGTAAGCATATTTCTGTTTTTGCAGAATTGGTTGGTGTATTATACATGACAAACAATTGAACAAAATATATAATATATGGATTTTTAATTAAATCTGCAATTATGCCGTGCATTGTAGTATAACTGTAACATTGTAATGTGATAGAAACGCCTTATGTGTAAAAATAAACAGTGCGCGTGTGTAACCAACAGTCACTGAAAACCCCATATTGATTTAAATTACCACTACCAAAACACCAATAATACTAAAATAAGAGAGCAAGTTCCCTGGTTTCACTCATTTTACCACATCTCACAGCAATTGAAGACACAATTATCTATTCCCTTCATAAAGCAGTATAGCTATTTATTATTTCTTTTTGTTAATAAGGTGAAGATGCATCTCATCACCCAGCTAAGATTGTTCCAGCATTTTATGGCTTGTGCAGGCATTTAACGCACACTGTATAGGATTGAATATGAGTGCAGCAGATGTAAGGAGGTTATTGGCTTTGGTGCTCAGTGTTGCATTGAGACTATAATGTAATATTTGATCTCAAAGCTAGTTTTGAATGGCCTGTATTTTACATGAGCTATTTTGTGTTCTGTTCCTTGATTCGAAACATTTCCCCAGAGTGTTTTTTTCCCAGTTACTGATAAAGGTCAGAGGAAGATACTTGTTAACCATACCCCCGTTTTTTATTTTATAGCTTTAATGTTTTTGATTTTCTGCTTATTTATTCATTGCCTGAGCTCCCATAACAAGAAACATTTTATTGTTTGAAACATACTGTAGCTAAATCAGTATAACTGAACTCTACAAACCTTAACTAAATATAGAATCCTTCAGACTGCTTCTAACATAATTTGACTAATGCAGTTTGACCTCAGTTCAGGATATCAATGCACTTGCAGTGCTGGCAGAGGAACAGTGCATTGTGCCATCCTTACACAGGCTCAGGGAGAAAATCGTTCTCATGAAAGTCAAGTGCAAGAGCTTTCTGCATGGAGAGTGTGTGGTCAGCGATTTTCCCCTCATCTCTCAGTGGCTCAATCAAGATTGCTGGACTCATGACACTGTTATCTTCCAATGCAGTCTGACCTTGTTGCTGTTTGTACCCGCAGTGTTTAGAGGTTTCTCCGGACAACCAGACCTTGGCGAACAGGAGTTGCTGCTTTGAACTACAGAAGGTGTGAGGAAGAACAGGCCTGGAGATAAGCAAACAGCGGTTACTAGGAGAAGGTGAATGTCTTGTGTCACTAAGAGTGCCATCAGCAGACTGCGACACCATAAAATTGGTTATCTACGGCTTTCACTTATTATCTGATGTGCTCAGTTGTGGTGAATCTGAGCAGCCTTGTTCACCATTGGATTTTGATCTATCCTTTTTGTCACTTTGACAAAATTTGCACCCAATAATACATCAATAATCACTGCCTATGCTCAATATTTTTGTAGATCCTGTCGTCATCTACCAGATCATCTTCTACTAGAACGACTTCTACCAGAACAACATCTACCAGAGCGTGAAACTCTAAAATCAACCTAAACTAAGATTATTCTTCTCTTTTAATTCTACCAAACCCTCTCATCTCAGCTGCCAAGACAACTAGAGCAAGGCATCTCCTTTAAGAGTCACTCAGTGCTAACAAGACGTAGGGAGGGAGTAAAAAGAAGAAGAGAAGAGGGAGGGTGGGTGGAGAGCCGGAGCGAATTGGAGCTCAAGTGTGAGTGAGAGAGAGCACGCAGAACACAGCGTGCGAGTGTCTCCTCTAACCATTGGCACTTTGATACATTTCAAAGCCTCGCACTGAAGCATCTTACAGAACGTGGTAAGCATCCGAGACTTGTACCCGAGCAGACGGCCAAACGAATGGGCTTTTATTTGAGGAGCAACAGTTCAGAAGGACTCGTCTGAGACGGCTGTAATTGAGGATGAATTTCTGAGAGACCTACTGGGTAAGAGGGATCCAAATAGTGACTTAAGATTTTACAGCAGTCCAGAAAGCCAAAAGGGAGAGGGAAATTCACAATGGATGAATGTGCTTGGATTTGTTGGCAGTGCTGATCCGTTTCTCAGTTTGTTGGTGCGTTTGGGTCTTTGAGATTTTGCTTTAAGAGAACGAGTTTGTAAGGAGTTCTGGTACAGGTCAGTTCCACGCTGGACCACTCAAACTATCTGCAGGAGGTCTGGAGAGCATGGGGAAATCAAACAGCAAGCTCAAACCTGAGGTGGTGGAGGAACTAACCAGGAAGACCTACTGTAAGTACTTTCTGAGTACACTTTTAAGAATAAACGTTCCATTGAAGAACCATTAAAGAGCCACTTTGGGTTCCCCAAAGATCCTTTTATGGAACACTTCCTAAAAGAACCATTTTTTTCTCAATGTGAAGAACTTTTAATAATCTAAAGAACTGTTTTCTACTAGAGAAACTTTTGTGCAAAAGAAACATTCAGTGGATGTTACAGGTTCTTCGTGGAACCATAAAATAACATTTTTAAGGATGCGTGTGATAAATGCTGTTTCATACCCATGATTTTCAATAGTGTTCCATTTTTCTTTGTTGCTATAATCGCATTGATGTTTTTCCAGCCTTTGAGTAAAAAGGCCATAGTGGATATTAAAACTTAATTTTTTATTTATCTGTTATCCTCTTGGGTCCAGCACATGCACTAATTAATAGACTAGAAATATGAGCTAATTTGTTTGAAAACAACATTGTTAAACCCCATTCAAGATCCTGCGGCTCATACCACATATATTTTGTTACAAGAAATCACAATTCTCGAAGCATTGCAAATTGTGATTAGAAGAAGCCTGGAAGTGGGCCTAATCAGCATGTTTTAAAAGCCCTCCAATTGGGACTCAAGCTTTATGAATATGCAAATTGGTCGGTCTTGAGATCTACAATCAGGCTGGTGGTTGCCCAGAGAGATATCTGAAAGTGGCTTGCTCTCTGCCAGTGAAGCAGATTGGGTTTCCATGGATGCATAGGCTATATATGTAAACACATTGAGCTAGATCTCGATTCTAAAATGAGTGCAGTGAAATGACAACAGCATTGTAAATGCTAAGGACACAATTCACTGTAGGCCTTCTTTGCATTCTCCATAAGTTTGCAGTCTCTTTATATAAAAATGAATTGTTCATATATTAACCAAATCCCATTTTAGAAACTGTTGCCATCCAGCTTATCAACAAACAGTTTTTGCTCTTTTCAAATGCAAATATATGGAAGTCCTGCATGTTTAATTATTATTATTATATTTTTTTTCAGAAATATGGTAAAACGTTGTGGCTGAGGCACTTATTTTATAGTGACTCAAGCTACTATCCAGTGTTCCACGTTTTGTTTTTTGGTGAATTATGTGCATTTTCTGGATATTTTAATTTTTTACATTTTCAAATTGAAGACACACAATGGCATAGAACAGTACAAAAGTACAAGAATTGGGATGCACCTACAAATAGAGTTTTAGAATGCTACATAGCTTTTACAAAGATTGACAGCAAAATGAATCTGTGTAATATTATAAAACTCTATATTAGGTTACACTTTCTGAACCGACTAAGAACAAATAGCAAATACCTAACCTGATCATCCATTTATTAAAGGTGATTTAGGAAGCCTAATATAAAACAGATATTTTTTTCATCAAACTTATGAAAAGAATCCAAGACACTGTGAGTAAATAGTGGTTGTGTTAATAAGCAGTGAGCACGGTAAAGTAGGCAGCACTGGTTTGAAGTCATGCAGATATAGAATGGGAAGTGACAGCCAATGGCTTCCTAATAATGGTGTCTGCTGTGTGTTGGGCTCAGTGGTGGGCGCTACATGGAAAGGCGCTGGGCAGGAAATTGCAGCATGCAGGGAAATGTGCCTCCGTGCTGGGATGGACTCCATGGCCCTCACCCTCACATTCCTCTTTCTTTCTTTCTTTCTTTCTTTCTTTCTTTCTTTCTTTCTTTCTTTCTTTCTTTCTTTCTTTCTTTCTTTCTCATTCTCTGTCTCTCTCTCTTGTTTAATTGCCTCTCTGTGAGCATGGAATGGAATACTGTAATTAAAGCCTTATCAGCTATGCTTTGCAATGAAGGACATTGCATTTCTCTTTCTATCCATGTATCCCTCTTACCTACCCCTCTCTCTCCTCAGCAGTCCCTTATCTTTACCCTCCTTTGTTGTTTTTTTCTCTCCTCATCCCCATTTGTAACCTTTATCGGTTTCTCATTCTTTTGTTCCTGCACGCCTTTCAACTTGAGTCCATAGCTAGAAATTATGTTTTTTAATCGGGAAGAAGTTGTCAATTGTATATTTTTAGGTTTGCCTTAGCTCTATTGTCTGGGACTACTGTAAAAAAGGGATATAAAGGCTTTAAATACATGTGTTTTTGCAATGTAGGATGACCAGGAAGGAACAATTTTTTATAGAGACAAGCAGTTTATCATTAGAGATTTTCACACTTTTGTACTTACTTATTGGAACACTTAAACATAAAATTAGCTGATCTCTATTTAACTTGAAGTCTTTAGATTTTAATAATATTGTGTTTGATTTTCAAAATTATCTATCATCTTTGAAGTCACAGTTTATTCTGAATATAAGTTTAACTAAGAAACCACTAAGCTGGTATTAAAAATCATAAGCGCTGCATAAGTTGAAATCATAAGCGCCGCATACACTTTATAACATAATTTGACTTTTTGACTCTTTTCGATTCTTTTCGAAATTAACAGCTGGCCTCTGTCTCTCTCTCTCTCTCCACTGCCATCCCAGATGCAACCGACTAATTCAATCTACACTTTCAGCCATTTCATGTCTGCATTTTGCATATGTTTATGGCAATTAAAGGACAGCTTAACTTGTTTTACAGCTGTGGAGGCTTGCTGCTGCAAGTGTTTATTTCTCATGAGTGGGCTACATGATTGAGTTTTTTGCGTGGTGAAGAGCAAAGGGAAGCGTGCTTGAATACAGACTAGATTTTAATGTAGGCAGAAGATTTTTCGTTCTGGCAGGAAGGCCTTGATCAAAAGCACTGGCTCGCCTATTCAGTGTGGTGAAACAGATTTTCCATGGCATTTAACTACAAATATGAGGCACTTCTCTTTTGTTGGGTTATGTAACACTGGCTGATGGCATTTTCATAGCAATCATTAGATTATTTAATGGAGGACATATCTCTTGGTATTGATCGAATGTAAGCTACTGTAGCAGCTCTGTGGAGAATTGTAGCCTCAAAGAACTACAGCACTGGGCATTAGAGGCCTAAAAGATTTAATGAGGCAAATTTAAACAAAGGCCTATATCACTGCCAGTTCAATGCCAGCTCACATCTCACTAAAGTGCTACATGTTAGTCTCCAATGGTGCTTTCTTTGGAGAGATCACTATGCGCTTAGAGCAGTGGAGCAACTGCCCCATTAAAGTTTTGCCCTTTCAGTTAGCAGATTTGCATACAATTGACATTTTAGGCTCCCTTTAGAGTGTTAGTAGCTTTATAGTCCAAATGAAATATGAGGGTGTGAACTCTTAAAGGACTAATGCACCAGAAAATGAACATTCTGTCATCATTTACTCACCCTCATGCCCTTGTATGACTTTTTCTTCTTCTGTTGAACATAAGAAATTTTGAATCATATACTAGTCAAACCTTTCTAAGCATTTACAATGGGAATAGAGCACCAGAAATCTATTATAAAAGTAGTGTATACTTGTTTTCAGGTCTATTGAAGTAATACGATTTCTGATTAAGACCATTTGTTTGAACTGGATTAAGTGCTTCATCTAAAAATCTAATTGAATTTGTTATTATGGATTACTTTTACAGTGGTTTCATTGAGGGTTTTTGTTTTTTGCCAATTTGAAGTTTAACAGCCCTTGCTCAAGTTGAACTCTTCCTCATTCTCTTTCATTATATTGAAAAGGGTGGTGGTCACCTTTTATATTCCATTGCAGTAAATCAGTAAATCACACAGGTTTGCAAAGTATTTCTATTGTTTCGGTGATCTGTTCCTTTAATTGCTCACAGCCATTGTGCTGTGACAATGTCTGAAGGGGGCAGTCATTTCCTTCTCCGTCACGCTTTTCTAAATCTCTTTTTCCAGAGCTTGAAATACAAACTCTTTGTTTACCCCATTAGAACAGTCCGCCTCAACAATGATTTCCTGTGACTTGCAAGAAGGCATCTGAAAAGATCTTGCTACTGAATGGTTTCCATGTGATATTAGTGGTCTTAGTACAAAGAGAGCTTGGCTGCAGAGTCATTCATAGAATGAGAAGGAGGGTTGTTTGAGTCATTTTGGTATAAAACAAAAAGCCAGCATGAATTCACACAAATTCCTCTGTGGACAATTTAGAAAATGTGTAACGTATTAGACATACAGATGTTTAATAGTGACAAAGGAGGGTCTGCACACACTGACTGTGTCAGAAACCTGAAAAATGTTGACTTCTCAGGGAGAATACAAAGGTAGGAAGGCATCAAGGCATATTTGAGTCCAATGTTTGCATAACATCCTACAAAGATGCCTCCATCTGATCGATTTTCTGAGGGCAGCATGAATGCATCATTTGTTGCCTACAGCAGTCCCAGCAGGATTTCGCCAAGCTCATTTCTAATCATGGCTGCCCAAAATTATGGAGTTGGCTGTGGCTTTTCTAAAAAATTGCAATGCTATTATTTGCTGTATTTTTTGTGTTGTTTTGCAACAAAAACTCATGAATAATCATTATATAATTATGAAAATAAGTTTAGTTTGTTACCTTCATAAACATATCTGAGTTAGGCAGATAGCATAAAGCAAATAATGGCACAACAATCTGCATTAAAACACATAACAAATTAGTTGGAGATGTCTGTAAAGTTCGTTCTCATAATTTTGATTTATCTAAAATGAATAAGCACAGTTATTTCAATAGTGAGCCCTTTTTCCAACAGCTATCAAGATGCTCCCGGTGAACTTGTCTTAACTTTTTATGCCATTTTCAGTGAAATCCAATGTTTAGTTGTTCATGTAGAAGCATAGAAGGATTAAGCTCCCGGAAATCCAGTAGAAGTCAGCCAATCGGATTTAGAACTAAACTCTGTTCTGTACTTTACATTTTAGCCAATATTAGGTTATCCAATTGTTCTTTGCACACAGAATTTACATATTGTTCACAGTATATATCTGAGAGTAGTGTGCAATTTGAATAGCCAAGAAGGTTTCATAACTCTGCCTTCTTTCCAGATGCTAGGTGTCCAAGTCTCTTTACTTTGTCTCTCTTAATCTCTCTTTTTCTCTTCATCTTTTCCTCACAAATGGAGCACAACATTCCCAAAGGAGGTTTTAGTGAGACAGGATGAAGGTAGACAGACATTGCCCACTCAAATCTTCAAAAGCTTTTCTTGCTTCGGTGATGGGCTTGAGCTCCTTACTGCACAAATAGCCATATTTAACCAATGATGATTATCAATAATGAATTCTCTAACCAATCAAACTGCAACTAGTCAAACATAACAGAAGTAGTAGATGTATTGTTATTTACATGTAGATTTCCAGGTACAGCAGATGTAAACTAAACCCATGCTGTGCTGTATTTGACATCCTGTGTCCAGCTACAAGTAGTGGGTCATTGTGTTGGTTACGTTTTCGGTCATTGTTTTCAAGCTTCTAGGTTACTGCTGTTTCCCAGCAACAACATAACTGTGCTATCCCAGCACTAGGGTTGTGTGGGTACAGATTCATGTAGCCTTCTGCTTATAATGCTTTACCAAGAATGACATCATCTGTTGCATGAGGGAATATGTATTTTTTGACAAATAAAAGCAAAATCCTTGCTCCATTCATGAGGTTGCCCACGTCTGTTCCCAGTCAGTCACTTGCCTGTTGTATAATGGTGGGATGCCCAGGGAGAACAGGAAGCCACACCAGGAAGATTATGCTAATTGAAAACAGAAATTATTTTTAGTTTGTTACAGATTGTAAGAAACTTTGTTGAAAAAATAAATAAATAAGAGCTATAAGGTGTTTTGTGTATACTCATTATTTAGTTATATTCATTATTTCATTATTTAAAATTTAGTAGATTCATTAGGGGCCGAAGTTGCTTAGGCACGTATTGTATCCATTTGTTTTCTTCTTCCGCTCTGGAAGTCTATGGCAGCCCATATAACATCCTATACAGTTTGTCTGATTTTCACCAAAATTGGCTCAGATCATCTTCAGAGCATTCTTGCAAAAAGTTATCAAAAGCTTTTTGATATACCAAACCGTTTTCATACAGCGTGTTAACAAATTTGATGAAGTTTGTGCAAAAATGGACATAAGGTTATATCTCCGCAATGCTTTAGCGAATTCTGACCAAACTTGATATGTGTTATAACAAGCATGTAGTTTCGGCACAGTGTCACTTACTGGTCAAAATATATATAAAAAATGGCCTTTCTGCTTATAACTTCTGACCAGTTTTGGCTCATTAGATTCGGAACGGCACACAAAATCAAACGATAACTAACTGTCCTATGTCTGCCTTTTTGGGCGTCGACCATTTTGAGTTTGAGTCAAGTAAAATGCTGTATCACAAAAAAAATCTTTAACAGGGGTCTCCAACTCCCACTCCTGGAGAGCTACCATACTGCAGAGATCAGCTTCAACCCTAATCAAACACACCTGAACCAGCTAATCAAGGTTTTCAAGGTTTACTTATTTACAGACAGGTGTGTTGAAGCAGGATTGGAACTTAATATTGCATTCAAGTCCTCCTGGGACGTTCGTAGTTACAAGCTAATAAGTCGTGTTTACGACGTCAGGTGCATTCAAGTCACTTTCGTCGGCACATGATGGCGGAGTACCTTCTTTTAGTCAATTACACAAAAGAAAAGAAAACAGCAAAGAATGAGGAGCAGGTGTGTTTTGCATTTTTTATTATTTAATTAATTTATGACGCCAATTTAAACGTATAAAAACTTGTTACTAATTGTTATATTACAATACTGTCATATCTTATTTAAACAGCTTTTTTTTGTAAATAAAGCATGACAATGTCACAGCTTACTACCTATAACTAATGTGGAATATTGTTGCATCCATCGATTCTGCCATGTTTCTAATGGACACACCCCTAAATCCCGAACTCCCCACTGGTGATTACCACTTTGTGATGACGTTCATGTGCGTTTAGCTCGTAAATACGATCTGTTTGACATGACTTGAACCAATAGTCTGCAGGAAGATAGCTCTTCAGAAGCAGGGTTGGAGAACACTGGACTTTACTGAGTAATTAGACCGTTCCTTAGCTCTTCATTTTACCTGTTGTGCTTGGCCCCTTAATTGCTGCTTGCAGCTATATATTTTTTTCTATTATTAAATTAAATTTAAATGTAATTAATTAATATTCTAAAAAATAACCATGTCCTCTGACTCCATACATGTTCCTTATTATTATTTAAAAATTATTTGTGCTTATCAACTGGTCTGCATATAATGATTGATTTGATTAATTAACCAGCATATCATGTAATTATAGCATTTCTGATCAACTGATTTCCATAGTATGTACCAATTATGCTGTATCCATACATCTTTTTATTTAAAATTGCAATACATTTCTTCATAGGAATGGATGCGCAGCCATGCTCTTCAAGTTTGTTAGAGGAGGGACTCTTGGGGTCCAATTGAGAAAGCTGCCTCTCAGCATGCAAAGATGAGAGTAATATGATATGATGTCAGGGGATTTGTTGTTTAGCATTTGTAATTCACAAGCCTACATACTCCACCAAATGCTGTTGACCAACAAACCACAGCCTACTCATTTTCTTCTGGCTCTTACTTCTGTGCTTGCATTGTTTTTTGTTAGCCCTGTTACTTCTTATGAAGTAACCCCTTGTAGCTCCAGAGTGTCTAATAAGCCTTCTGCAAGTCGCTTATGATAGATGTGTTAGTTAAGTGTTAAATTAATGTCAATGACCTGTTAGTATTGTGCATTTTAGAAGACAGGCTGAATCACAAGAGGCAATCAGTCTGTTATGATAATCTAGCACAGGCTGCCAGACAAATTTATATTTTGTATTTTGATTTGTCTTTAATTCAATTTTATTCATTGTGTTCTCTCCTGTTTCCCCCTACAGTTACAGAGAAAGAAGTTCAGCAATGGTAAGTTATCTATCTGTCTGTCTGTCTGTCTCTATCTGTCTGTTCTGTCTTTATACCATTGTATCTATCTATTTTTCTATCTAGTTCAACACATGCTCCTCTGCTCAGTGTTTATCCTCCTCCTCTCATCCCTCTGTTGTCTGTTTTGGCACACTGGGCACATTATGCTTTTATACCTCCATCTGCTTTGGCCACTCAACACAGCATCATTTTACATTTCCTTATCATTTTGTAGATGTGCTTCCCAGGGGAAAAATCTCAGTGTCTACCTTTGAAACACACACATTTGACAGTAATGTTGCAGTCCATCTCTCCGTTTATGTGCCCAAATGTCAGCGAGCAGGAGTGTGTAGTTTGACACACCTCACTTAACATCAGTCTGTCACAGAGTCCAAGCGCTGGCACCTTAGCTGGCATGCCCAAGGTCAGTCCAGTCCTGGCACTGTGTTTCCCTGGGTGTTTGCCAGGCTAAATTGTTGACTCATTTCTGCCGCTGCTGGTAGATATAAAACCAGTGAGGAAGGACAAGGATGTGGGGCTGCAGTGGGACGTGAGCTATAGGTGCCATTTTGAATTCACTCCACCTTTCAGAGTCCTGTACTGTTGCTTATTTAGTGTCCATCATTCCTTTGAGGATACTTCCTGTGGATAAATGATGTTACTAAAGTGACACAGAGATGAAGTTGCAAAAAGCTGCTTTTTTCATACTTTTAGCCACAGTGCTTTTGTGGTGCACAAATGTCAGGAGTGTGTGTGCATTTAAACTTAAGTATTATCGTACTTGCAATTTATATACAGAAGGGGTCAGTAAGTCTCTTATGCTTACCAAGTCTGCTCTAATTTGATCAACATAATTGAAATATTGTGAAATATTATTAGAATTTAAAGTTTTTTTTCTATTGTAATATATTATAAAATGTAATTTATTCCTTGATGGCAAAGCTGAATTTTCAACAGCCATTATTCCAGTCTTCTGTGTCACATGACCCTTAAGAAAGCATTCTAATAAGCTGATTTGCTGCTCAAGAAACATTTCTTATTATTATAAGTGCTGCTTAGTATTCTTTTGGAAACAGTGATACATTTTTTCAGGATTCTTTGAGAAATAGAATGTTCAAAATATTTTTTTTTTTGGCAATATAAATCTTTTGCAACATTATGAATGTGTTTACTGTTGCTTTTGAACAATTTAATGCCTACTTGCTGAATAAAAGTATTAATTTCTTTAAAAGAATGTACTTATCCCAAGCCTTTAAATGGTGTAAATAGGTTATTCTGAATAAGAACTGTGGGATGGGGGTCATTGGAAATTAATAATTGCAAAATAACATTTTGGCATGAAACAAGTGTTTTTAATGTTTAAATAGTAATAGTAATAGAAAATGTATTTGTTTATAAGTATTTCTGTCTGTCAAAAAGTACAAGTTACTTGTACTTATAGATTATACAGTTGCTCATGGATATCTTCTTCCTTAAAACCACTGTTGCCTTCTTAAAATAACTTAATTTCAAGTTTATTGACAGAAATGGTGTGTGTTTACTTCCAGGAGTTGCATAAAGTCAGTTATCGCTTGTTATTTTCCTTATTCATCAGATGGACTGTGGTGGCATATCTGAGGCTGAGAGTAATATTCTTATATCTTTTTTGAGTGGTTGTGATTTTAATCTTTGTTATTCAATCTCAGAGTTGAAATGTAATGAAACTGGCATGAACATCTTCCTCCCTGATCTCAAACTGAATTACAGAACTATTACATTAGCCTGACAGAATTACATTCTCTTTCATATAGGCTACAGAATTCATTGTCCTCTTATCCTAGACATTCTGTCGCTGATAATACATACAGAAATGAAATCCCCAGCATTGACCAAGAGTTCCACTCGCTATATGCATATAAATGGCAGTTTTTATGTGCGCTGATAAGCATTGATCAGCCAACTACTTTGCATTGCAGTTAACCAGCGCGGAGGCTGAATTAATGGCTGTGCACAGGTTAACCAACAGCCAAGGGAGCAACAATTAAACATCTGAGCGATTAATTTAGTCATTTGTCTTTCCCTGCAGGAGCTAATGGACTCATATGTGCTGGACACCATAATGAAAGTCGGTATTTGAATATGCTGCAATCTACTGAAGTGCCTGTTAATGGAGGGCACAGCTGAAGTGCCATAAGGTGGTGAGGCTTTTGTCAGCACTCTTGCTAAAAGTCACATTTTTAAGCCACGTTTAATTCATCTTCCCCTCCTGTGAAATGTTAAAAGCTGTAAGTGGATAATTGAGTCAGTGAGTTGAACTCAATAACCAAGTTATTCCAATGTTTCATTCAAAAGAGTCGACTCGCTTCAATATTCAATCATCCGATTTACTCAGATATACTGAAGATCTGTCGCTACTTCTACTTCATTGCAAATTTAAAATGTGATTGTTTGATAGCAATATTGGTAAACAGGGATGCTGATTCTAGAATGTCCTGTTTAGGTAAATCATATTAAGCATACAACACCACAAACGAGCATGCAACTACAAAAATATTACACTGTCATCATATAAAGCACTGATTAAATCACTGCCTCCAGTAACTGCCAATGAACACAAAAGCATTGAGATTCCTTTAACGTCTCCCTTTCCATTAAAAGCCAGAGAGTTTCAGAAGTGATGACGGTCAAATGAGCAGCTGTGTGAGGAATGACAACATATTTTATTCAGGAACAAATGGCCAACTCTGTTGAGGAGACCAGCATATGTTTTGTTTTGGGTGCTGGTATGCTTTGTTAAAGGCATATTTCACTCAAAAAAAAAAAAAAAAAAAGTCATTATTTGCTCAGCCTCATGTCACGGTGCACACAGCAGGGAGGAACAAGGACACGCAGACGAGGACGTAAACTCAAATAATAGTCTTTAATGAGGACAAGGCAGGACAAGGCAAGGCTGACAGGAAACACCGGGAGTAAAGAGTAGACCAGACGAAATCAAAGTGAACAGACAGGACTATAAATACACAGGTTAATCATAGATAATCACAGGAACACACCTGGACACGAATTAACTAATAATCACATCAGACGAGGACAGGAAACAAACCAAATATGGACACAAGAGGCAGGAACACATGACACACACAACAGAACCCTGACATAACTCCCCCCCTCCCAGAAGGCGTGTCCCACGCTGTAACAGTTCCACCGGGGAGGGGGGGGGGCGCTCTGGAGGCCCCTCAGGACACACACGGACAGGACCACAGGACGGGGACCTCCAGAGCGGAACAGATAACGGAGGCCATGGCGAAGCTGGGAGCTCCGGAGGCCATGGCAGGTGCAAGGAGCTCAGGAGGCCATGGTAGGTGGTCTTTCATGGCCATGGCCTCGTCCCTCGGCCAGGCCAGTCCAGCCGGAACCCTTCTACCCCCCCCCCCAAAAAAAAAATTCCCTGGGGAAGTTAGGGGGTATCAGGAGCCCTCCAGGGCCAGACAAACAGGACAGGACATCCCACAGGAACCAGAAGCCCTCCTGGGCTGGCTTGGAAGCTGAGGCTTCCTCTGGGCATGACGAGGAGTCAGGGGCCCTTACAGGGTCCCTCAGCAACCGCTTCCATATCAACGACAGGGAGGCAGGCGGCTGGAATGGCCTCCGCGGCCACAAAACAAGGAGCCGCCTGCCCCAGACGAGTCTCCAAGAACAAGACCGACAAGACTTGATTAAAATGTTCCTGTGGGCACAACAAGACAAACACGGCTCTCCTAGCCGTGACGTGTGGACTAGATCCACGGGGCTAGGGTTAGCGGCGACCGGCGGGCATGAGTCAGCGGCGATCCGGCGGGCTTGAGTCAGCGGCGGGCCGGTGGGCTTGGGGGAGCGGCACCCCGGGAACCAGAGAACCAGCCGGCGGGCTTGGGATAGCCACAGCCGGTGGCGGATATCTCCCGCGATCGGCAGGCATGAGGGCTCGCGGCCAGCGGACTCGCTTGCAGCGAGAGACAAAACACAGGAAACAAATAAAAACTAGAAAAAAACGAACAAAACAAAACGAGGTGAAGGGGCGCCACTTACGGTTAGGTCTGGTCTTCTGTCACGGTGCACACAGCAGGGAGGAACAAAGACACGCAGATGAGGCCGTAAACTCAAATAATAGTCTTTAATCAGGACAAGGCAGGACAAGGCAGGACAAGGCAGGGCTGACAGACAGGAAACACCGGGAGTAACGAGTAGACCAGACGAAATCAAAGTGAACAGACAGAACTATAAATACACAGGTTAATCATAGATAATCACATGAACACACCTGGACACGAATTAACTAATAATCACATCACACGAGGACAGGAAACAAACCAAATATGGACACAAGAGGCAGGAACACATGACACACACAACAGAACCCTGACACATGTAGTTACAAACCTGCATGGCTTTATTTCTTCTGTGGAACACAAATAATGGATATTTTGAAGAATGTTTTAACTGGTTTTGTTTGTATATTAAAAGTTAGTGGGACATAAAACAATCAAAATTTATTTGTTATCAACAAAAGAATAACTAGACTACATTAAAAATGGTGACATAAACCACCAACATCAACTCACATGAAACTTCAATGGTTCTTGCATGTCACATGACCTGACTTTCATGTCACCATATTTGATGTTGCAGACCAGCACCAAACCATCAATAACCAGCTTGGACCATCAACATTGGTCTTTTCAGCAGGGAAGTGACGTTTAATTACTGATTTTTATTTCAGCAATCCAGACTGACTGAACTGATATTGTAGGCTGACATAGTCGAATATGGAACTTGTATGGACAGTTTAATAGTGTGTAATTAGAGAACAAGGCAGCAGCATTTCTAGAAAGTGCCTTTTAGACGCTGCAATGTAAGATGCCTACACTTCATCAATTTGTTTTCGTTTGAGATCTGAACAGTAAAAATGTAATTCCTTTGAACTAGATGCTGCATTTATGCACATCATATTTTACATATGAGAGCCTTTGTGTTCCTTGCTTTTCAAAAAAACAGCAGGCGTTGCTTTGACAACAGCGGCATGCTCAAATTAAGCCCCAATCAAGTTGGATTAGCTGAAAACGAAATGCCGTTACCCTTCTCATTTGCTCTGTGCTCACTCTCTGCATGCTTAATGCTGTGGAGAGTTTGAATTCTGTGTGTCTGATTGTGTTGAGAAGTAGAAGGTTGTTCAGAGTTTCCTGATAGGGCGTAACAGTCCCCACCACCACCTACCACCTTTGCCAATGAATGGATAAAGCATGAATCATACTTACAGAGAACATTTTCTCCTTTCTTGAAGCTGTAAAAATAGCCCAATTGATTTGTGAATCATCCGAGTGTGCTTGACTGACTGTTTTT
Source organism: Schizothorax lantsangensis (assembly GCA_027422415.1). Lineage (NCBI taxonomy): Eukaryota > Metazoa > Chordata > Actinopteri > Cypriniformes > Cyprinidae > Schizothorax > Schizothorax lantsangensis. Next base: position 18,501,599 of record CM049851.1, read on the forward strand.
TCCTGACTGGTGTGGTGTAATGGGGCAATTGCTGAGACATTACACAGCTGGCATTGCATCACACGTGGCCAGAGGATGGCGTCATAAAGCTACAGGAGGTTATACAGACCCCTGACCCTCTGCGAGATACTTGTGTGCATGTGGCAGAAAAAATCTTTGAGTGGTTTTATGCTTGTGTACAAAATCTTTCTTTGGTACACATAACATCTGGACTTAAAAAGTCTCATATGCTCAGCCGAACCATTCTAATCATGGCTGTGTTTAAGACTTGCATATCCTTTGAATGTTTAATTCAGCATTTTTGTCTCTCATTTGAACTTACAGTTTGCATTAAAATGGAAATTTGCCTATTCTATTTTCTATTGTCTACCTATTTTCTAAAATGCATCTTACTGATCTTATGAACAATTCATCCATGCATATGTTTTTTAATCAAAATGTCAACAACAGACTTCTCTCTAACCATTTAGTTGCTTAAACCCAATCCTTCCACCACTGACCACAAGCTTGCATTCAGATCTGCCTCTGTCAAGTCAACAACCAATGAATAGAACCAAGTAACCAGTATTTTTTTTTCTTTTTTGGTAATCCAATTTTATTTTTCCACTAAATTTGGAAACATATGTATGTGACAGTACAAAATAAATGATCTGCTGTTGCTTCTGTTACATATTTGTTGACTTTTAAGAGACTGAAGAGTTTGCTGCAGTGGCAGTAAGTTTTAATTGGCTGATACACCCAGCTATTTGCATAGAGGTGGAAAAAACTAGTTTTATCCGCTGTAGGAAAAAAAACGATTAAATCAGCATAAGATGGTTTGTTGGTTTGCTGGCTAGTCTTAGTGGTCTGTTTGCTTGCTTTAGAGGGATTTTGGCCACTTACAGTTGGTCTGGCAAGATCAGCTACAAAACTGAAGGAACTTGTTATCACAAGTTTAAAATTGTAATATATAGATTTTTAATTAATTTAGTTGGAAACATTATTTTGATGAGTGCTGTTGACATGTTGATAATTAAATTAGGTTAGGTTGATATTTAAAAGAGTTTCTGTTATTTTGAAGTTTTTGTGGTTACTGTTGTGCTGAAGAGTAGTGCTCATGGTCAGGTTATGGGTGGCTACATGAAGGTATACTCAACATATACACTGTATATTTCAGGAGTGACTTTTGCTTTTAAATACGGGAGTGAATCCCCAAAATGATTGCTTTGTGTATGTACAGAACAAAACTCACTCTTAATAGCTATGATTGACACTGAGGTAACGTTCTGGCATCTTGCAAGTTTAATATCCGCCACTATTAACCAAAATAATATTAAAGTGGCCAGAGACTTATGTTTGGTGATTTTTACTAAACCACTGTCAACAGAGCTGTTGAGTTTTATATATTTGTGGAAGGCTGCTTTGCAGAGTGCTCTTGAAGTTTTGCCATGTCCTCTTATTGTAAGTGACCGTTATTAAGCATTACTACACTGTAAAAATTTTTTGGCTCAACTTTTTTTTTTCTTTTTTTTTTACAGTGTAGGCTTGTTGTTTTGTGCTTGGCTCATAAAGCAATTCTAGAGCTAATAAAGTAAACGGGTGCAAATCACAATCATTTGTTTTGTGGTGTCAGTCCTCTGTCGTGTGCAGGGGCGCCGTAAGGGGGGGGGGGAAGTTAGGACGATTCTAAGGGCCCGACGATGGGGAGGGCCCCCCGAGGGGGAAACGTGATTTCTACCGAAGGGAAAGCTAAAGCCCTGCATTTCAGCCGGTCCCGACGGGCCCCGACATTTTACCCCTCTAGGGCTTCGATCGGGCCAATTTTCACGTCATAGTTCAGACGTGGGCCGGGCCTCGGCCTGTTTTAGGCTTCTCCTTATTTTTATATTTTAGACATCCATCAATTAGTGATGAAAAAAATTGCCGCACTGGTGGAAATAACACGAGACCGTGCCGTGACTGTCAAGAGCGGCTCGACGGTGTTTAGTGTCCCGCAGCAGCAGAGAGCCGTCAGCACAGCTGAAGAGTTCTGCGTTCAAATACACGCAATAAAGCTTGCCATAAAGCCCCAGCAAAAGTAATTACCATGAATGTGTCGGAGGGGAAATAGTAAGGAGATATTTGAATTATTTACTAATAAACTACTGTTTTCTGTGTCAGTGTCGCAAAGATGAAGATGAAGAACCTGATCGCCATCTCCTCATTAGACGCGCCTTTAGAGAGAAGTGCATCTTCACGGATTATAATGAAAGAGTTTTTGTTTTCGATTTGATTTATTTCGTTAAGTAGTAATTTAAATCTTTCTATAGATATATTTATCATCTCTGTGAGGCATGTATTCGCTGACTTTCGGTTCATTTTTGTGAAGCGCTCCTGTTCTAGACGAGACGGCACATCATTGTTTTCTTTATTTTATAAAATTATTTTATATATTTTATAAAAAGTTTTGTTGATATTGTGAGTGCTCACAAATAAAAGTAGACCATTTACAGTTACGAATGATGTATTACTCTTAATTTTATGAGCAAAAATAATGGCGTTGTTTCCATTGACAAAATGCAATTGTTTGCTCTGGTGCCTCCATGTCCTGCGCTTTAACTTCCACTCTCCGCACAAACTACTGGATGCAGCGCACATTTATCTAGGTTTAACGTTTAAACATTGTTATATGCTTGAACTGTTTTAGTATATCTATAGGCCTAGATTTTATTTTAGGCAAGTCCTGATGATTTGAGAAGGCTAAATTGATCAAACATGGCTATGATCAGCTCACTGTCTGCCGCTGGCCGCTTGGTCGTTACTTTAAGAAAGAAAAAAAAATTATTTAACGAACAAAAAAATGCTCCAAACGTTTTTCTAAATTAACTTGATAAAAAAACTAAATGAAATATAATCACTTTGCCATTACATACAAAACTGAACTATTTTAATAGCTGAAACAGTATAATCTGATTTGTGAGAAGGGGGAAAAAAGACGGGCTCGGGTGGGACTCTGGCTGGTAATTCTGTTAAGCTGTCAGACACGTGCCGGGCTAGGGCCTGAGCATGGGCGGCGCTATAGGGAGGGGCTAGCAGGTGCTCCAGCACCCCCAAGAAAAACCAAAGCACCCCCATAATAAATGAAATAAAATAAAAACATTTGACTCATTGCACATGCATAAATACTGCAGTGCAATACAACGTGATTTGCAGTCCACTTAATGTCAGCATTTTATTTTAAAAATGGATCGGTTTCTTGTGTCAAGTAGGCCTGCCCCCGACTAAAGATTTTTCTAGTCAACTAGCCGCACGTTTATATTAAATAGATTAGTATAATAACCTACTAAACCATCCTTTAATATATGCATTTAGGCGTATTATTCAGCGCTCAAACGCACGCATAAAGCTTGCCGCAAAGCACCGGCTAAAGTAGCCTAATGATTATGAATGCATCGGGGAAAAAGAAGACATTTTAATTATTAATTAATAAACTAGTGCTTTCTCAGAATCGCCATCTCCACAGTGGACGTGCCTTTAATAGCGAAATGCACCTATACGGACTACATAATCAGATAAGATTTGTTTTTTTTATTTTAATTGGTTTTCAAGCTTTCTGCAGATTTATTTCTTATGTCTGTGAGCTGGTTCATTGTTGTGACGCGCTCCATTCACAGAGACTGCACGAGACGACAGAAAGCACATCCAAAAATGACTGGAGTATAAGCTCTTTACGCAGGAAAAAAATAAAAATAAAACATTGCATGCGCGCCCCCATGTCATACAGAGTAGGCTAAGCGCGATAATACTCCCACATTCCTCATAAACATTTGAAATGCGCCTATATAGCGATTTTATTTTTCATTTAAAAAATAAGAATAATAGCAACCTGTTTTGGTCATATTTACTATTAATTGGCCAGCTCCCCCTGTTATTGATCTAGCACCCCCCTCAGCTCAGCACCTGCATTCAAAACTCTCTAAGCACCCCCCCCTCCCCCGCGCAGGAGGGCCCGAGTGAAAATGCTGTCCAGGGGGCCCAGAATCCGTAGCGGCGCCCCTGGTCGTGTGTCATGTGTTCCCGCCTCATGTGTCCATATTTGGTTTGTTTCCTGTCCTTGTCTGATGTGATTATTAGTTAATTCTTGTCCAGCTGTGTTTGTCTCGTTATCTATGATTTACCTGTGTATTTGTAGTCCTGTCTGTTCAGTTTGATTTCGTCTGGTCTACTCGTTACTCCCCGGTGTCAGCCTTGCCTTGTCTTGCCCTGCCTTGATGTCTCCATTAAAGACTGTATATTTGAGTTTACCTCCTCGTCTGCGTGTTCCTGTATCCTCCTCGTGTGTGCACCGTGACATGTGGCTTATTTGCCAGATAAAGTGTTTGAATTTAAATTTGTTTTGTTCTTGTTCTTATTTGCTGTTTTTTTTTTTTTTCTAGCAAGATCTGGCAACAGTAATGAGTCAAGACGTACCACGTTTTCAGTGATTTTGGTTGTAGAATGTGATTGTCACTCTGGTAAATGACTGAACTGTGTGTGTACAGAACAAGATTAATCAGGAGAACTGACAACTGAATTTAGCTGCAGTGTACGTGGCCTTTGAGCAATGATGACTTAAAATGCATTTATGCTACATAATTCCTCTAGCTCTGTGAAATTTGTTGGATGAAGTTGTCAAAACTTACAAAGATTGATGTAAACTGTTTCATCAATTTTTTTTAAAAAAAACTCAAAACATTTGTTTTTAGGGAATAGACGAGTTTCATTTCCTCTGTTGTTAAAGGTTGTTTATTTGTTGTCTGAAGTCCTGAATTAGTTCTGAGGTATCAGAGTCTGGTATCATACTGAAGGCGAAATTGGGATCAGTCCAAACCAAATTGGGGTATGCAAACAAACCCATATGACCTTGCGCTTGTCCTATCCCCCATGTAGACTCTTCTTTCCTTTAAGGAGGAAGTTCCTGCCCTTTATCATCAGGAAAGGGAGAGAAAAATAGACAAACTGAGTAAGAGAGAGGCTGTTGTGAGAGTTTGGTAACTTAAATCACACTGAATCTCCATTAGGAGTTTCAGCATGCAAGTCAAAAAGCTGAGAGTGTTGTGCTGAGATCTTCCCTTCTCTTTCCCTTCACACTCACGTCACGTAACAGCCTGAATTCACATTCTGTGATAAACTGAGCTGCACTATCAGTCTGCTTCGGTGAACATGACATTAGTGGTTCTAAATTGAATGCAGTATTTGAGTGTGACAGGCAGCTGCACAGGTAAAAATTACAGCTTGATTAGAAGGTAAGCATTCATGAGAGTTAAGCCATTCAAAGTGCAGTTCTGTACCCTGCAGTGCAGCTCACTCGTTCTGCACAGATCATCACCTCAAAAAAATCTTGAAACTGGAAATTCTTTTCTTTCTCATTTTTATGTGTTAATTGCATTTAACAAGAAGTTTCACTGCTAAAAAAAAGTCATATGTTTGCCTTGCTGCCTTGTTTTTCATTTGAAAACAGGTTAAAAACCCTTAAAACAAGATAATCAAGCAATATAATATAATACTGTCAATTTGTATTTTTTAAGCATTAATCTTACAAAATGTTGCTGTGGTTTATTATAGTATAGTATAATATGTTATTTATTATATTGTTCAAAAGTATGGTTGGTAAGTTTAAAAAATATATACATTTTAATGTCTCTTATGCAAGGCAACATTTACTTGATCAAAAATATAATAATCTGTAATATTGTGAAAAAAAATTAGAATTTAAAAACTTATTCCTTTAACCCTCTGGGGTCTGAGGTGATTTTGGGGCCCTTGAGATGTTTTGACATGTCCTGACATTTGTGCTTATTTCAGCTTATAACATACTATTGGCCAACATGTATTTTTTTGTGTTCAGCACAAACTGTGCTACAATAATATGTGAGCAAGACTGATGTACATGTTTGCATTTTTTTAGAAAAAAAAAGATTATGCGTGGTTAGTAAGTTTTGGGGAAAGCTGCATTTTCAGAAATTACTTCAGTCTTCAGTGTCACATGATCCTAAAGAAATCATTCTAATAAGACAATTCGGTGCTCCAGAAATATTTCTTATAATTATCAGTGTTGAAAATAGTTTTGCTGCTTAACATGGAAAATGTGATATTTGTTGCAGATTTCTTTGATGAATACAAAAGAACTGCATTTATATGAAATAGAAATCCTTTGTAACATTAGGAATGTCTTGACTGTCACTTTTGATCAATTTAATACATCCTTGCTGCATAAAACACATGCTGAAACTAAATAAAGTGTTTTGTTATTTTTATTGGAATAAGGAAACGAAAACTTGAAAGCTTTTTCTGATGAGTAGGTTTGACCAGCAGGGTATAGTAGACAGTATAGACATCAGTTGCTACCTGTAGTTTAGTGAAAGTTTCATTCTTGTTTCATGTCATTCTCAAGTCACAGCAGGGTTCAGGAAGCTGACAGATCTAGCTATAAATTATTTCTAACTGTCAGAAAGAGAACAGACTTCAGAGATCTTATGAAGCAGGAGGCAGAGTATAAAGACATAAGCCTATTTTGTTAGCATGGAGATCAGTCAGGTGCTGTGCTCACAGACGAGCATAGACTGTTCGACAGCCTTCTGTAACATCTTGCCCACTTTTCAAAGACAGTGTATGAAATTATAATGTTTTTTTCCCTCTTCCAGGTACAAGGGCTTCATAAAAGATTGCCCGAGTGGTCAGCTTGATGCTGCAGGTTTCCAGAAGATCTACAAACAGTTCTTCCCCTTCGGCGACCCCACCAAGTTCGCCTCATTTGTCTTCAATGTTTTTGATGAGAACAAGGTGAAGTGCACATCACTGTTAGGGTTTTGCACAACATAATTTCTTTAGGGTTGGAGACATTCTGTCTCTCTCTTTGTCTGTTCTTTACTTATGCCAACGATCCTTGATTTTATCGCTAAAGGTCACCAGGTCAATGCATTTTTGGTGGCTAGTATAATATACAGTGCACAGCATAAAAGAGTACACCCCCTCTAAAACTTAACAAATTCAGCAATTACTCTTTACTTAGATGACATGTTAGGGTTCTTTGGAGATATAATGTTCCAACAAGCCTGCTTGATCAATTACCAAAGAAGAATGTCAAAATTATTCAGCAAAATAAGATTTTCTTATCAAAGTGATAAAATGATATGTTGCAAAAATGAGTACACCCTCCTGAAAGTTACAAAAAAAAAATGTGTATAGGTTTAAGGCTATTCTTGATCAACAGGTAAGTATATTGAACCAAAACTTTTAAAGACAAGTAATTTCCTGACAATTAACAGTGTTATATAGCCCACTGAATCATACTCAGACTTAATGCTGGCAGCAGTGGAACCACTTGGGAGAGAACTGCCAGGTGACTTATTTCTTAGCATAAAAGAGGACAATGTTACAAGAGGAATACCAAATTATTGTTTTAAGTGTGAAAATATAGCAGAAGTAGCACCGACATTCAAAAACAATGGACTTGTGACAAGGCTCCTGAAATAATCAGGTCTTTACTTTAAGTTTTCATTTAGTGATGAGTGAATTTTTGCTAGAAAAAGAGCAGGAGAAATAACATGCAAGTGTCTCAGAGCCGGCAAAAGCTATGAAAAGAGTGACACTTTATCTCACAGAGTATGACGCAGCCTGCAGAAGTGACATGCATGGTTGTTGTCACCACTAGAATTACCCTACTGTAGCCAAAGCAAAATAAACTCATTTAACCTCTTCCAAGGCCCATATCTACAAAATAGAGACTTCTGGGAGTCCATACTCTGGTCTCAAAAGACCAAGTCAATCATTTCGGATCCAAAAGCATCCAAAATGTTCTGTTGTTGCTAGAGGAGGAGTACAGTGAGAAGTGTTTGGTACCCACAGTGACATTCAGTGGTAGTAAAGCTCTTATATAGGGAAGAATGAGTGCTGAAGGTGTGAGGGAGTTGTGCTTTATCAACGCTGTCATGAATTCACACACTATGTGATGGAATACAAAAACTTGAAAGAAGATGCTACCCTCCCCTCATTCCCTGCATTATTGGGCATTTTTTCAGCATGACAATGAAGATATTCATTCTCCCAAGGTGAAAATCCTTCAGTGGACATGTATTTCACTCAATCTTAACGCTCTTGAGCAGCTGTGGGGGATTCTGTAGAGACGAGCTGAGCAAAACTTGCCATTAAAGACCAGAGCATTTAAGGAGGTCGTCCTCCAGGAGTTAAACAGGACAGATGTGAAAATTTGTCATGAACTTGTACACTCAATGCCAAGAAGGGTCAGAGCAGTATACTTAAAGTTCTGGAGGACATACTAAGTACTAGAATATTATACATTTGCTGAATTAAATCTAGGGTGTACTCATTTCTGCAGTCCTTCATTTAAACTAAATTGGCTAATTTACTTATCTTACAGAAAATATTGGCTTATATTTTGTTGTTTTTATTAAGTATATGTTTAATACATTTCAATTTTGCCATCTTTCCATGAATTATATTAGTGATCATTAAGAAAATACATCTTTTATATTTATTCAGAGGGGGTGTACTCATTTATGCTGTGCACTGTATATACATTAACATTATACTTACAATATGTTTTGCTTATTTTCATGTGTATATTTTCACAGCACTCATTTAAATCAATTGCAAATCAAGTTTCCAATGTAGAGCGATATTTATACACATGGAGTTGTCTATATAGAACATTCTATATCAGTCACTTTAAGCTTCCTTTACTGTTAGGATGCTGCCTATGTAGACAGCAGACAGCGAGAGACCTCAGGTTTTGCAACAGAGCATGTATGTATATGGATGGGAGGTGAAAGGTTAATTATTCTCACTCTCTTACGAATTGTGCTCTGTTCCTGTTATTAATTATTCATTAAATAGCCTCATTTTGTTATCTATGCAATCTGTAATGTGATTAGGAGCCAGTTAGCCCTGCCAGATAAGAGTCGTCTGGCAGCCAAACCACTTTCAGAGATCACACACAGTCAAACTAGTCCCTATGTTTATTTATAGGTTTTGAAAGGCACCGCTGTTAGTGAGATACATTAGTCTTGGCCTTTGTTTGCTCTTTTCTGGTAATCTGTACCACTGCAGTGCGTTTCACCTCAGATTCACTTTTCCAGCCACCGTCTCATGGTCAGTGTTCTGGAGATGTTATCAGTCTGGGCTTGTAAAGAACTGCAGTGATGTCTTACAGAACAGACTCTGTAGTCTGACTCTGGAACAGAGGTCAAAGAGGCACAAACCCAGACATCACAATTCCTGCCTTCCTTGAATTTGTGCTTCAACATTTTGACAACAGCATGAGTTTTGCATTTTGAGTGTTTGTTCCTGCAAGGTACCAGTCTTATTCTATGATATGTGTTATACTTTTTCCACATTTAATTATGTTATAACTGTACAATGTAATATAAATACTAAGAAAATAATTGCACATATATTTCAATCATGACAACTCTCAGAAGATTTTAGCATGGTGATGGATATGACAATGTTAATGTATTTGGTCTTGGCGGAATAGATCTGCTACGCTGCTGCTGCTGTTGGTTATTACTGTTGTTGTAGATTATTGCTGCTGCAAGCAAGTACAGGAACTTGCTACTGCCAATGCATATGGCGATACAGTGCTGTGAGTATTTAAGACATACTGCTGCTGCACAAATAGCATATAAAATAACCCGTAGCAGATCTATACAGCTTGGGAGGGTGGAGGGGTTCAGAGATACTCTGAAAGCATGCTGCAAGAATCTCAAGTGAATGCTAGCCAGCCATATAAATGCAAGGCAGTAAGCTCATTGTCTGCATATGCAGCATGAACCAATCAGCTTGTGCCAAGTCATTTAACTCTCTGAATATCATCAGTTACATTAACAACCTGTCAGCCTGCATCTAGAGTTTCATGACTGAACTATATATTTCACCCAAAAATGTAAATTCTTCTTGCTCACCCTCAAGTTGTTCCAAACTTGTATGAATTTCTTTCTTCCGCTGAGCATAAAAAAATATATTTTGAAGAATGTGTGTGACCAAACAGTTGCTGGTCCCCAGTATACTTACATAGTATTACTATTTTGTTTTCCATACTATCAAAGTCAGCTGTTTGGTTGATGGTCTGTATTCTTCAAAATATCTTCTTTTATGTTCAACAAAATCAAGAAACTGATACGGGTTTGGAATGATGTAAGGGTGAGTAAATGATGAATGATATTTTGGGGTAAACTATCCCTTTCATCAGGTTAGATGCCAAATTGAATTTAACACAATCCTAGATCATGTAATTTTCACAACTCACAACTTTCAAAACCGTTTTATGGAGTTTTTGTTCACTGAAAGTATTTTATTATTATTATTTTTTTAAGATTTTATTTTTGGTGTTTTTGCTTTTATTATGATAGGACAGTTTAGATCTGACAGGAAACAAAGTGGGAAAGAGAGGGGGGTGGGATCGGGAGAGGTCCTCAAGCCGGGATTCGAACTCGGGACGCCTGTAGTGACTGACAAAATAATTTTTTTTTTCAGAAAGAAATTTCATCAGCTAAACGAACGGTATGTTGTTAAACAACAGTAAAATCCATTAAATGCACTATACTTCAGATTGTGTAGTTTCAGCATCTGCCAGCAGGGGCTAATAGGGCCATGATGATGAGCCAAACCTCAACACCTTTATATGACTGGAACAACAAACTTGACTTGACCTGATCCCCACTTTGTGCGGTTTCAAGGAAACACTAAACCCTTATGACCATGTAACATTCAAGCAGATCATATAAAATGCAAGTCTAGGCAGGGATATAAGTAATGTTTTATGTTGTGGAATACCACTCTGAGCATAATGAAAGCCATCATTAAAAGTGAGATAAAAGATTAAATCAATGGCTGTCCTCCAAAATGTAGTGCTCTGAATAGTGGAAGTGTTGTAAGGCAGTAACGGTAACTGCTGTTGTTGTTCTCCATGACAGACTGCATGAGACAGCGAAAGCAAATACACTCACAAATGTGACCCATAAGGAAGGGTGGCAAGAAAGTTGAGTCACCTAGAGTTTGCCCGAGGCAGAAAGGAAATGCAACAATTTGGTTTAATGAGATTCTGTGGTTTGATGACACCAAAAATGAACCTTTGAACCTCAAGGCTGTATTTGACTGATACCTAACACTGCATGCTAGATTCATTATTATAGCAGGAACTAGAAAACTCATAATGATGAAAGGAAAATGGATTGAGGTAATACAGAGGAATTCAGTAGGCAAACATGAATTTGATTCTTGTTCCATCAGTGCGTGAGAACATACAGTAATAGCTACATTGTATCTATTGTAGTATTTTTAAAATTATTTTTTATTGTATTTTAAGCTACTGTAGTACTACATTGTAGTAATTTATAAATTATTTTATAATTTATAAGTTTATTTATTAGTATTAGGAAAATGTATACTTTTTTTAAATATATATTATTGTTATTATTTAGCTTTGCATGTGAAGGTTTTTTATGCTTTATTCCTGGAGTCTCTGTCAAGAAAAAGTAAGAAGTAGAGTAACGTGCAGGATGCTTGATGCATGTTATCATGTTATCATGTTGAAATCTGGTTTATAATTTGTTCTTATTAGATTACGAATTGTTAACTATCAGTTATATTTGTCAGTGTTTTTATTTATTTTTTAAAGTATTATAAGGGCCTTGAGGTATTTGGTTAAATTATTTTTTTTCTAACCTTGTTTCTATTTATTTTATTTATTTATTTTGGCTGAATATATCAGATTTCATGGTATACCACAAAAAAATCTATGAAAGTGCAAGGGTAGTGAATGCTTTTTGTAGACATTTATCTTTGGCTGTCTATAGTGAGCCTTTAGTATATAGTCTAATTGCTAACATGCATAATTACAGTTTTATTTATTTATTTTACAAAAATAAACAATTGCAAATCATGCTGGGTCACCTGGGTGTGAAAGCTTACCACTTGAACAATGCTTTGATTGGATAATTTTATTCACAGTAACTAAATGCTGTCTGTCATTGTTAGTGCCTCTTCAGAGGTTCCTTAAGCCCACCAGTTCGATGTGATGTGAAGATGACAGAAAACAGTGCATAGTCAGAAAAATTCACACAATAAAGTAAGGCTTGAACAAGCAAGTTGAGCGTTTCCACCCCCTTAGGTTTTAAGACATATTTTGGAGGATTTTAAAGCTGTGTACTAAATAACATGAAACTGCTTTCACTTACCTCTCTTGCTTTAGAGAGGTTTCAATAGACAAATCAAAAAATGTGTCATAAAGTATCTGCTGGATATTTGGAAGCGGAATGCATTTTGTAATGGCTGGGGGTGCCAGCCTGTAGCCCCAAGGAAGAGCAGGGGGTGGGACAGGAATAGCAGCCCACTGGCCCATTTTACTCTGCCAATCAACAGAAGGCTTCTGGTTAACACTTTACAATAAGGTTCTATACTTAAAAATTAGTTAGTGCATTACTATGAAAACTATGAAAAATAGTTTTTACAGCATTTAACAGGGTTCATTGTTAGTTAGTGTATTATCTAATGTTAGCTTTTAGTGTTAAAATGTATTACTACGCTGTTTAATAGAAATTTAGAAATTAATTTAAATAAAAGGGCAATAATATTTTTTTTTCTTTCCACAGGATGGACGGATTGAGTTCTCAGAGTTTATTCAGGCCCTGTCTGTGACCTCGCGTGGGACTTTGGATGAAAAGCTCCGCTGTAAGCAAGTTTTTGATTAATAAAAGCCCATTTAAGTGAGAATCAGTGAAAGACAGAAGGAGTGAAGTACCTTTGTGAGATGCTTCATGAAACAGTAAGCATTCTTAAATACAAAATCCCAGCAATGACACTTAAGTCACATTTAAAAATCAATATATTTCATATATATATGTGTGTGTGTGTGTGTGTGTGTGTGAACCTTGACCACAAAACCAGTCATAAGGGTTAATTTTTTTAAATTGAGATTTATACATCATACAGCTGAATAAATAAGCTTTCCATTGATGTATGATTTGTTAGGATATGACAATATTTGGCCAAGATGCAACTATTTGAACATCTGGAATCTGAGGGTGCAAAAAAATCTAAATATTGAGAAAATCGCCTTTAAAGTTGTCCAAATGAAGTTCTTAGCAATGCATATTAAAAATTGCATTTTAATATATTTATGGTAGGGTATTTACAAAATATCTTCTTGGAACATGATCTTTACATAATATCCTAATGATTTTTGGCATAAAAGAAAAATCTATAATTTTTACCCATACAATGTATTGTTGGCTATTGCTACAAATATACCCGTGCTACTTATAACTGGTTTTGTGGTCCTGGGTCACATATATATACACACATACATACATACATACATATATAAATACATAATTTACAAGCCAAATTCTTCTTTATTCTTCAGACAATATTATCTGAAGAATAAAGAAGAATTTGGCTTGTAAATTATGTTAGTGCTTTATTTCTTTCAAATAAATGTCACTTAGTTTGATATTTTATTGTCAAATACGAAGAAATTCGTACATTATTGAGTGAGGCTTAAGTGTCTGAATACTTTTTGGGGAACTGTGTTTTGTAAAATTGATTACATGTGAAATTACCTCAACGTATAACAACCAAAGCAATTTTCTCACTGATATTAAACAGCTCTTTTACATATATGGGTCACGTACCGCCTCTTTCTCTGTTGACTCTTCACCCCAGGCACTGACCTGTGTTTGCACTCTGCTGTGTGAGTTGTAGGATTGCCTTTTTGTTGTAGATGAGTGGAATGAAGTAGGGCTGTATGGGTGGGACGTCCTGGAGTCCTGGAGTGAAGAGAAAACCATAGATGGCGAGATGAAAGAGTCGCTCCTCACTGCTGTAATTGCAGTGCAATGATTTGGCTCATACAAAGCATGCCTTTATCACCCAATCCTGCATCTGTCACTTCTTGTAGTGCTCACATGTCTGCACTCTGCTCACATTGCTTTTCAATTCATAATCAAAAGAAATTAAACTCAGTCTACCAAGATGTTTGATGGTGCTTTTTTCAAGGTTTTTCTGCATTTTGTGAGATTAAAAAAGACATTAGTGGACACATCTCAAATTTTTATTTAAAAAATTCTAATATAGATAATTTTATATATATATATATATATATACAAAACAACTAATTTTGCTGCTTGATATTGCAAACTGGTATTTCTTACCATATTATTTTAATGTATTATCTTAATTATAAACACACTGGTTTGTATTGCAAACAGTTTACTGTTTACAGCACTTTGTTAATATTCTCGTTATTTCCCTACAGTGGCTAATGAATCGGAAGTCTTGCACATTCACAGAAAACTTTTAGCAGCATAGTATTTCTGTACACACTCACTATGACTTCTTGTTACACGCTTTAGGGGCCTTCAAGCTTTATGATCTTGATAACGATGGCTATATCACACGTGATGAAATGCTCAATATCGTAGACGCAATCTATCAGATGGTGGTAAGTCACCGTTCATTTCAGCTGTAATTGCAGTCGGAACATATGGCATTCATTTAATGAGTAAAATTACTTGCATTTTTTAAGGGAAACACAGTGGACCTTCCAGAAGAAGAAAACACGCCAGAGAAGAGAGTGGATCGCATTTTTGCCATGATGGATAAAGTACGGATATGTCCTTTCTTCTTGACCCCAATCATACTGAACCATTTAATATGCAGCAGGCTGTTTATTTTATTCAATTTGAGGATTTATTTTATTTAATCTGTGGAAATCACTTAAGCAGACTAACCGCAAAATATTTTCTTGGTTCTGCAAAAGAAAGAATGTGCACAGATTTGTAATGACATGAGGGTGAATAAATAATCACAGACTTTTCATTTGTGGGTCGACTATTCCTTAAAGACTAAGGATTTTTATGCAGTCCAAACACAACAGTAATGATTAGCGATCAACCATCACTAAACCAGGTCAAGAAATCGCTAATTTATAGCTCTGATTCAATTTACTAACCACATTCTCATCATCAATCCAGTGCAGATCAAGGATACAGTAGGGAATAAGAGCTCATATTTGTGGTAAAGCTAGCGTCACTAACGCTGCCCTCGGGTCTATAAACGCCATTTTGGCATGCGCTACCGCTAACATTGGAGCCTAGCATTAATGCCCACTCAAGCCCTGAAAGATGAGATCAGGACTTGTTTGGGAATGTTGACAGAGATGGAATGCTTTCCAATACTGTAGCAATCTCAGATCAGAACTGCACCCAATGAGGAACCAGCAGGGTTATTTTAAGGACCTAATGCTTCTTCAAACAAGTACTACACTCAGCCACATAAGGTGAAAAAAAAATGTTTTCATTGCCTACTCTGTTGTGAATTTTTCCTCAATGGATCAGCCTGTAAGCACTCGCCCCCTGCTGGGCATGTGGAGCATCTTAAAAGTTTCCTCATGCATAATTGAAAATCCTCATGGCTGTTTTTTTTAGTATCCTCTAGTTTGTAAACTGATATAACCTTAAAGTCGATTCCACATTCGTTTGAAGTGTCATGCATTTGCATATAACCACAAACAACCTTAAAATAACACATTGTTGTTTGTACTCAGCATTTGAGACAGTTGTGATTCTAAACAATGTTTGTTTGTTTACCCAGAATGCTGATGGAAAGCTGACCCTGCAGGAGTTCCAGGAGGGATCAAAGGCAGATCCCTCTATTGTCCAAGCTCTGTCACTCTATGATGGCCTTGTATAGTAGCAGCTTGTCTTAAGGATACAGGTATGTTGTGCTGAATAGAAATGCATCCTGCAGTTTCATTAAATCCTGACTACAGTACATCCAATATTTTACATATTATAATTGTTTTCGTATACTTTTATATTCATAATCATTGCCGTACACTGATAACAGTGTAAAGAGAAGAGTCACATAGTCCTTAGTAGCAGAAAACAGGGCATTTGTCCAAATATGATACACCCATCACTCTCTTAAATTAGTTATTTAGGAGCTGTCTGCTAGTAAGTTCCCGGAAAAGGGTATAGAAAGAGATATATCGAAATGGGGTGATTGTTTTTAGATTTAGGATGTCCATTTTATGTTTTAGAGTTTTATAGCCTTTGCTGAATGACAGATAACTTATATTAAGCCAGTAATTGGTGGAATGACACTATTATTGTTATTTATGTGTTTCTGGCATTAAGATCACATCAAGGTCAGGTGTGCATCCATTTGCTGGCCTTATCTTACCTCATGGAGGTCATATTGTCAGCTTGTGTACTAAAAAACTTACAACAGCATTGAGCGAGAGGTGTACATCTTTCAGAATTGAATTGAAAAAGCCTTGTATATGATTCAGTTTCTGAATTTAAACTTGAATTTGAGTTGAGTATTTTCAAAAACAATTTATAACATTAATAATTAAAGTTTGATATCTTTGTCTCTTATTATATGGTGGAAGAGCACTTTTTCCATGAATTCCATAATTTACTCATATTGAAGCATTTAATAGACTTGAGGATTAACATCATTGTTTAATTATATTATTATATTTTATATTTATTAGGACTCAATGGATCTTTATAATAAAATAGATTAAAAACAGTACATTGTATATTTTGTGGTGATTATGGCAAAATGAAAGTTTATTAACTAATTAATTGTTTTCACAGTATAGACATTTTAGAGAAAAGCGACATTAAAAGGAGATTGTAAATAAGTTGAGAAAAAAGTATATTCTACATTTCAAGGGATACATGGAAATAAATAGTCATTCAATGATGCAATTATTTTTATATTGTTGCAGAACTTGTGTTGAACTAATGAAAGAAAACTACAATTTAGTAAATTCCACTTCCTGTCATTCCGATTCAAAATCAGTTTTGAACATCTTGTTGTTCACCAGCTGGATTTAATCACAAACTCATGAATTGAAAGTGAGCTGTTTCTTAAAGGGATAGTTGACCCAAAAATGAACATTTTGTCATTAATTACTCACCCTCATGTCGTTCCAAACCCGTAAGACCTTCGTTCATCTTTGGAACACAAATTAAGATATTTTTGATGAAATCCGAGAGCTTTCTGACCCTGCATAAATAGCAACACAACTACCACATTCAAGGCCCATTCACTGTTGAATAAAGTCTTTATTTTTGTTTTCTTTGCACACTTTTATCGTAGCTTCATAAAATTAAGGTTGAACCATTGAAGTCACATGGACTATTTTAACGATGTCCTTACTGCCTTTCTGGGCCTTGAACGTGGTAGGTCTCTTGCTGTCTATACAGGGTCAGAAAGCTCTCGGATTTCACCAAAAACATCTTAATTTGTGTTCCAAAATTAACAAAGGTCTTACAGGTTTGGAATGGCACGAGGGTGAGTAATTAAAACAGAATTCTCATTTTTGGGTCAACTATCCCTTTTTATAATATTACCCATCCCTCACTGTGAGCATTTTGTAATGGTCGTTGTACAGGTACGGCAAAGGATCCAGTGCAGTGCCATCCCACAATGCCATTCAAGGAGATGAGTCTTCGTCGTTTGACCTCTCATTCTGGACACTTAAGAATGAGAAGTCTCACCACAAGCAAATCACATTTCAGCATACAATGACAGAAAAGAAGAACCTCTCATCCTGAAACTTGTGTGTGTGTGTGTTTGTGCGCGAGCGCATGTGTGTGTGAATGCTAAACTGCAGGATCCCATTGGAATTACACCAGTGCTTGTTTTCTGCCGAACAAACATACTGGAGACTATATGGATGGCACTGATTGTTAAAGAAAAGCATGCTGAAAAGCCTAAATTATAAATGTAAATATGTGTACACATTTCATATTTTTTAATCATACTTTGCTTGGATATTGTGGATGTGTGCTTCATATATAATTTAAGAGACTGTTCATATTTTATTTATTTCTTGTTTACCTTAAAGTGAATGGATCGCAGCTGTTACAAGCCTCAATGTTTCTAAAAGCCTCTTGGAATGAAAGACTTTAATCTTGTTTTGCTTGTGAAAGGAGATTAATTTATTATAGTTGTGATACACAGCTCCCATTGTGAAGAGTGCACTGCCCATTCATTGCTGGCAAAAGTCATTGCGAAGTCCTCAAGCTACTTCCTAAACAAGGCACTGTAACCAAGCAACATGCTACACTGTTATTCCTGAACAGTTGCACCTTAAAACTGATGTAAGTACCTCTGTAATGAAGAAACAATCAGTCCACCATCTGCTAACTTAAACTGCACCTCTGCATTTGTCTTTTCCTGTGTCATTTTCCTGTCAAACAAAAGTCATAGACTTGAACTATGACATTATCCTCTCAAAGCAAGTAATTGGGGTATGTGTCGGGCGGGTTTGAGTGGGTCTCATGCTTTATCAGTCGCTCTCTGGCTGATGATTAAATTTGAGTCACTGCATAATTGCCTCTAATGTTATTTGCCGTCGGTAAGTAAGATGGAGGTTTTAATATCTGATGTGTCCCCTCTTGATATTTCAACAATGGCTGCTTCCATTTTCATCACTGTGTGGTACGTGTAGAATTGCTGTGCTCATAATAGGACAGTGTTAGGCGCACAGACCTTGTATTCCATCAGCACAATGGATTCGCTGGCACACTTTCAAAACAATTCCCTGTGGTCAATGAATCCCTGAAGTAATCAATTTTGTCACCCTAAATGAGCATAAATCAAATTCACCATACAAAATATATGAAATAGACATCTCAGTCGCCATGTGTGCCATTTTCAGAGAATCACAAGAGCATTGTTATTATATAAATGCATCATTCATTCATTGTTATTAAGATTTTTTTTATATATATTTTTTATTCAGCAAAGATGCATTAAATTGATAAAAAAGTACAAGTAGTGTCATTTATGAAGTTTCAAAAGTTTTCTTTTTCAATTAAATTCTGTTGTATAATACACTCTATATTCATAAAAGAATTCTGAATGAAAATGTTTTACAGTTTCCACAAAAATATTAAGCAGCACAAATGTCTTCAACATTCATAATAATAAGAAATGTTTTTTGCACACCAAATCAGAATGATTTCTGCAGGATCATGTGACACTGAAAATCCAGCTTTGCCATCCCAAGAATAAATTACAATTTAAAATATACTCAAATGGACAATTATTTTAAATTGTAATAATATTGGACTTTTTTTTGTATTTTTCATCAAATAAATGCCACATTGGTAAGCAAGAAATATCTCTATATATGTGTATATAATGTATTTAATGTATGTATTTAAAATATTATTAAAATGTATATATATGAAATGTAATATATAAAATGTAAAGCATTGTTGTTAAAAATAATCTATTAAAATGTAATATTACTACTGATTATTGTTGCTTTTAAGAAATCATGAGAGAAAAAAATAGGGAAAAATAAAATTACATATTTATGTAACAAATATAATCGGTCATCTCTCACACAGTATAAATGGATCTCACATATATAAAATATAGCAGCCATTTTTAGAAAAAAATGTAGGTCCTTGTCATGATTTAGTTTTAAAACACCCAAAATACTGTATCGTTTCAATTATGGCTGAAGTATTTTTTTTTTTTTTTTGGCGATGCATGGCACTGCAACCTTGCAACAGTTCATGAAGGCACACAAGGGTTTTAAGTATCAGCCAAGTCTTGTGATGGCTTGTTGCTGGCTCTTGAAAGTTCATGCCTAGCCTTGCAGTAATGGAGCTCTCATTGTGCGTCTATGGCACGTCTTCCGTTTCATTATGCGGTACTCAAGGCCGGTGGCCCAGTCAACACGACATCTGGGGCTTCTGAATCAGCAATAACTAAAATGGTTCTCGCTGACTAAAGTAAGACAGACCCCACGCTCAGCTCGCAGGCTTAGTTTCCCAATCCAACACTAAAACAAAACAGACTTCACACCCTAGTCACACGGGACAGCTAGAGAATAACAGTGAATAGAGGAGGAGAGGAATGTATGTTTCGCACAGGCACAAATTGTTACATGAAGGGTCATAAACATGATTTTTGCAGTGAGGTCTGGATTATTTATCCCACATTGTTAAGTGCAGCGGGTGATGAACCGGCTGTTTGGAAAAATGAGAAGACTTGGAAGGATGCAGGCAAACAGCATGTTAGAGTATTTCATTTTAACAGACGCACTGTTTTTTTAATGGTAAACTGATATGGAAATATGATAAACTTTTTATTTATCTTTTCATTAACATTTAGCTTTCGGTTTAAAATGTTTCCATGACTGTTAAGTTAGGGGATAGTTCACCCAGAATTCAGCATTTGCTCACCGTCATATCAGTCCAAAAACTGACTTTCTTTCTTCAGTGGAACACAAAAGAAGATGTCTTGAAGAATGTTTCGATACAGTATAATGAAACTCTGAAACAACAAAACTACACTAGATCCCATTGACATTCACTGATATTTAAATAATGACATAAATAATAAAAATACTATGGCAGTATTTTACTAATAACTCTTTTGTTACCAACATTCTTCAGAATACCTTCTTTTGTGTTCAACAAAAGAAAGAAACTCATACAGGTTTGGAACAACTTGAGGGCAAATGAATAACAGTAATTTTCATTTTTGGCTGAACTATTCCTTTAAAAATAAAGTTCTTTATTGGCATCTATGGTTCCTTGAAGAACCTTTAACATCTACAGAACTTTTCCATTGCACAAAAGGGTCTTATAGTTAAAGTATAGTTAAAATGTCCTTCACACTAAGAAAAAAAAATGGTTCTGTTAAAAACTGTTCACTGGCAGATTCTTTGGGGAACCCAAAAATGGTTCTTCTATGACCATACTGCAAAAACAAACCGTTTAGAACCTTTATTTCAAAGAGTTCTAGTAAAGACTTCTGCAATGACCAAACATAACTACATGCCCATGCTGAAGATGAAATCATTTCCTAAGTTCAATGTCTTTGAATGGCATTGTGTCATTTGGCAAGGCTATTTGGGTGCGTCTTGATCAATTGACCAACCATGTGCTGACCTGAGAGCAAATTTCTTGTTGGTTTTAGATCAAATTATCGCAGAAACAACATCTGTGTACTGTCATAAAGCCTACGCTATTTATTTTTGGTGTCGTTCCAGAAAAATCTAAAGGCTACCATGTACATACTGACTGCTATTTTTTGGAGGTTATTGGGTCATTGACATCCTCAAAGACCTTCTTTCCTTCCTTTTTTGTAATGTTCTGTTATCAACTTGACAGCATTTGCTGCCTCGCTATCAAGTTAAAGCAACAATAAATGACATTATGACCATAAGCTGCATGATGATTGATTGATGTATCTGAGAATTACTGATAGCAGCATAATTTATCCGGATATACAAAGGGGTTGAGGCGTATCCGGAGTCTTTCCTTTCAGAAAGCATCTGGGATGCCTCTACTGGAGCCTTGTCATTTATGCTGCACGTTAAACCGAGTCCAGAGAATAGCATGTGTATTATTAGCTGTGTGGCAGCTGAGTATAAACTCACTCTATTAATAAACCTAAAATTATTTCAACCCTATCCATGCACTAAATATTCCTCTCAAAAAGAATGTAAGAGATGTTGGGGCTAGTTGTCATAAAGGCTATATTTTAGTATCTGTTATGTTTTGAGTCTAGTAATACCAGTGTATGTTTTCTCTATTATCGGTTTTGTATGTTAGTTTCAAATGCTCGTAAATTAGAATAACTTTCATGCATTCTGTCCTCAAAACTCCACAATGGAATGGAAAGTGGTTTTATTGTGAACACAATAAAACCACACTGGCATACATTCTGACATAAGCCAATTATTTTAACTGAAAGTTTGAAATGTGTTTTTAGGACAAGGGTATTTTTCATAAATGTCACAATTTTTTTATTATAATGTAATCAACTGATTAATTTTAATACTATTTAAAATGATTTGTTATTACTTTATTTCAAATTACATATTTGTTTTTACTATTTAAATGTAGGTTACAAGCCTATAATAAGCTGTTTAATAGTATAGGTTAATTTGTGACAATATGCCCCATTGTTTTTTCAATGTGTGTTGAACAAACTGTATCAGTGAAATAACAGTGGAACCGCTTTCTTTTAGCCAAGACTTTAAGGTACGTGTCTACTCAGAGACTTTCAAAATGAAACCTCAGAAATATTTACTAGAGTAAACAAAGACAACTTGCCCCACAACTGTCATTAGTTCCTCCAGTCACACTTTACATTTCAGTGTCAACAAAGTAGTGTTAGAAAGTAATTGCATAAGTGCTGAGCAACACTAATGCTGATAAACATCATGTTTTGTAGTAGAGCTGCTTGTCAGACTTTGTTATTGTAATGTAGAAGATGGGCACAACAATATACAGTGTTATACAGTATTCCATCTCTCTCATGGCAGTAGGCACGGGTTTCTTGAGTAGCTCCCTGTTAAACTGGAGCAGGCCATGTGGGATGGGGTTGGGAGTCACAGTCGGGTCAAGTTACACACAAAAAACAGGTTGTAAGGACTCCTCACACCCCTCCCCAACACTGCAGTGTTCAGCTCCAGAGGGTCCACGCGCTTCTTACAAGTTTTCTCCGAAACTCAGCCAAGGATTGGACAAGACGCAGGGAATTTACTCCATGTAGAGTTTGTCCAGCGCGAGTAGGATTATTTACATCCGAACTTTTTTTCTAGGAACAAGGCACTTGGTTGAACTCTTCAGGGACTATTTAAAACTTTTTTCTTTGTAAATTAACTGATTATCTTTTTTTTTCTCCCACAATAACTTGGTTTACATATTTTACATTGTTTAATAATTAATTTTGTAGGTTATTTCTTCTTATGACTCGTTTAAATAGAGGTCTAATGAATTTCAAGCAAGAATGAATAAGTTTCTCGTTAGTTTCCTCATTTTGGCGCTGACCACCAGCGCGTGCTCCTCATCCGTCTCGCCGGTGAAGAGACACTCCGGCGCGGATGACAGCGCCTCAACGCTGGCCTTTGTCTTCGATGTTACCGGCTCTATGTACGACGATCTCAAACAGGTGATAGATGGTGCTTCTCGGATCTTGGAGAGAACCCTGAGCCGCAGAACAAGACCAATCAAGAACTTCGTGCTGGTTCCTTTCCATGATCCAGGTAGATGCACAATCCTATATTTCAGCTTTATTATTAGACCCAATTAGCTATAAATGATCCATGTCAGTTACTTTACCACATAAAAGTGAATCCGTAAAATAAATAACTTCTGACTGAATATAAATGTCTAAAATACCAAGGAGTAACACTTTATGAAGTTTGTGAGGCCAAGCATTAAATAATATCGGGGAACTAATATGAACAAAGGTCTGCTAAGAACATCTTCACCACCAGGGACCGCTGAAAGGTAGTGATCCACGGCATCATGGAGTGATGTTTAAAGGTGCACTGTCAGTTTTTGCTAATTACAGAAGATTTACGCAAGATAAATTAAAATCATTACAATTACTTTACATTTTTAGAAGTATGTTTATTCTACATGTAGCGGGTTGCCCTCTCATAGGAGCCACCATGTTAACATCACATGATCAACTAGTTACTACTACTACCATGACAAAAATAATAACATGATTACTTTATATTTTTACAAACAGAATAAGTATGAAAGGAACAGGAAAAAAATAAACTCATGTAACGGCACAAATCACCAACAATGGTTGACATTTAATCCAATAATTTCCATTTACATGCTAAGAAATCAAGAAAAACAGACGAAAAGGAATGAAACAAAAGATAAACAAACAGTTGTGTTGTGAAATGACAGCAGTTAGTAAATGCATCCAGGCCAATAGGTGTCAGGCCAACTGGCTATATTGGGACAAACAGACCTTAGTCAGGTTATTGACACCATATTGAATTTAACGTTGAGGAAAATGAGTCTGTGAGGGAAAGACTTTACAATAACACGTATTGTGTAAAGTTCCTGTTTCACATCTTTTTCTCCAAAACTGTTTTATGTAGCTTTTGTATATTGAATTTTTTTCCACCAAGACATTTCGTCAGCTGCACACTTGTTGTGTTGTCAAACAACACTATAATACATTATACACACTATACTTCTGTCATCACAGCATCATTTTCATCTCTGTCAAATTTAAATATAGTGCTACCCTGACTAAAATCTATAAGCGAAATATTAACAAAAACTCATTGAGTGCACCTTTAAGCAACATGATTGTATTTTATTTTTGCCATTTACATTTTGTTCAGTGAATTCTGAGCAGGTTAATCTGCAAATCACATCAGAATTTTTCAGTTTCTATTACTGTATGTTTGTCACGCTCATGAAAACTGTTTAAATTCCACATCTGGTCACAGACTGCAGAGAGAATACTGTGTTCTAAGGTACGCTTACACAATGTAGCCTAGTTCAAACCAGCTATCTGTTAGCCTTGGGGGGGCAGGGTGCCCAAGGAGCTGATGAGAAGCACATGTTGTCTGGTAGTATGTAATTAACACAATCACCCCCAGTCCTCAATCTAATTCTCCGGAAGAGTCAACCCAGCCCCCCAGTCAGAGGAAAGACGTCAGTCCTAGACTGGTAGGGGGATGGTGCCAGTCCTTCCCTCACCTTTTAATGTGGCCTTCCCTTGGGGACCTTGTAAACCACTGAGATCACAAAGTCAGCCGGTGACAGACAGAAAGGCGTTACAGAAACACAACTTAATGGCCCCTCACAGCTGAGAGAGGGATGGAGAAAGTGCAAAAAATGAAAACGAATGTTAGAACTGGTTGCATTGCTGCTTCAGTTCATTAGTATTTGTGTTTGTGTTTCGAACCCTGCTGGAAGAAACTAAACCAGTTTCAGTTGGTTTGCTGGTCTTAGCTGGTTTAAGCTGGTCTAGCTGCTCTCTCAAGCTGATTTACAGATAGTTTAACAGTTTTAAGTATACAAATGCTCAAACCCCCTAAACCATCAAAACAGACCAGCCTATGCTTGTTTACAGCTGAGAATGTTATATTAATATTGATATTAATGTTGAGAAAATATCATTAATATATATTTTAAAATGTAATAGTTGCTGGTCTTAGCTGGTTTAGCTGCTCTTTCAAGCCAGTTTACAGATGTTTTAAATAGTTTTATGTTTACAACTTTCCAAAACTCCTCTAAACTAGCAAAACAGACCAGCCTGGCCATGTATAATATAATATAATGTAGGCTGAAACAAACATTTAATCAGCCTTAGTTTGTTTGCTTGTCCTTAGCTGGTTTAAACCGGTGCAAGCTGATTTAGAGACGGGTTGGATTCATTAATGTAAGTATTTATAATGTGATATAATTATTTCTAATGTAATATATCACAAAAATACAATTGGATTCTTCAATCTAAAGTTGGTTGGCATTCAGTGCTGAAGATCATAACTTAAATGTTTTTATTAAATAATGGTGTATTGATCTGTCCTATTCGCTCTCAAAAGAACTTCTACTCTTTTTGAGAACTTCTCTTTTGTCCATTTTTCCAAAGCACTGTCAAACTGTAATCCACCTCTTTGTCTTCTATTTTTTTTATAACTTTTAAAATTATATATATTTTTTTGGTCAGACTAATAAACCATGTGGGATATCTGACCCATACTCAGATCATAAACGATGCATCTTCTTTATGCTTTTTCATCCATGTGCCGTATATTCAGCTCTCTAATCAATCAGCTTCTGAGTGAGTCCAAATAAGTGCCAAATTCAGGGAGGACACAATTCATCCTGAGACGAAAGAAGGGGAGAGATAGACACAAGAGATATAGTAGTGAAAGGGAAAGAGGTCAGAGATTATCTAGGTGGATGATGACAATCCTAAACAATGATGCAATGAGGTTATGCACCCAAGTCTGGTATTGCTTGAGGACTGCTGGAATTTTGCATGGTCTTTAATTTATAGTCTCAGCTGTCAAAAGTATCAAGACTGTCATTTGTATCCGCAGATGTTGATGAGATAGAATCCGGGACACATGTGTTTTGTGATTAGGAGTTGGCTGGGTCTGTAGCTAGTTTGTTAGTCTGATCTAGAGACAGTCATTAGTAGGGTCATATCTGTGGAAGAAGCTTTGGTTGAACCTAATCCGCACTGTTTAAAACTCTTTAATTAGGGTGAAGAAGGTTCATATTTTAAAAACTCCTGCTCCCCAGGGATATGCTTGTGGAAGTGTTGTGATAGACTTTCCAAAACTATGGTCACGTAAAGCCTTTTTAAAGCTTTTGTACACAATTAATATGTAATGTAGATGTTTCTTGATTCCTTGTTTTTCCTCTCCAGACATCGGTCCTGTTTCCATCACTACTGATCCCAAGAAGTTCCAGAAGGATCTTCAAGAGCTGTTTGTTCAGGTGGGCACCAGTCGAGAATGAAAAACCCTATATTATAAGGATTAATCTTTTTTTTTTTTTTTTTTGGATAGGGATCCAGTAATCATTTGAAAAATCAAGTTATTTGATAGGGGTTCACTTATATTAGTTGCTGTTTTAAGCTGGTCTAGCTATTCTTCCAAGCTGATTTATGGATTGTTTAACTGTTTTAAATGCCCCAAATACCAACCTGACCATGCTGACTGTGCTTTTTTATAACCATAGAATGTTTATAAAATATCATTAATAAAAGTATTTATATTATAATATGTAACAGGTACTTCATTTGAGAGAGATTAATAATTTTTATTTGATCATTGATCCTTTCAATAATCACACTATTTTATATGGATTCACCAATATTAAAACAATATTTATTTTAATGGAAATATTATTTTAGTCACTTAAAAAAATAATTGCTATAAGTAATTAGACATCACAGAATTATAATAAACATATACATTGTATATTAAATATACAGTAAAATTAAATAAAATATTAAATTGACTTAAAGTTCTATATGAGATGATAGATTTATATCATTCAAATCATCAACAACTAATTGTTGCTCCAAGCATTATTTCTTAATCTATCAAACTGCATTGACTGGTTAAAATGATGTCCTTGCTTTATTATGCCACACTAGATTACTATAGAACTCATTGTTCTACCTGCACCACCACCTCTATCACTTCCACACATATTTAACCTCCACACCTCTCTTGGTAGCTTTGCTCAGGTGTTTATACATGTATTCTTTAGCATCAAAAGACACAGCAGTCATTGGCCTCTTTCTTCATAAATCATCATCGAATCATATTCTGTACTTTGTGTTCTTATTTGCTCTCTGTGGCTTCTGCTGAGTATCTTGGCTGGGTTCATCTCTTGATCTGTCTTCAGCGTTACAGTTTTATTAGCACGCTGTTCTTATTGTACCTTTGGGCTCTAGAGTAAGTACTGGAACTTGTACCCCGAGCCAATACAATATGTGCTTTCTTGTGCTCTGGTTAGTGCATAAATGTCCATGTCAATGATGAAGGCCTTGTTGTTCTCTCTCAGGGTGGAGGGGATTGTCCAGAGATGAGCATTGGGGCCATCAAGAAGGCTCTGGAGGTCTCTCTACCTGGATCCTTCATCTATGTTTTCACAGATGCCCGAGCCAAAGATTATCGCTTGAAAAGAGATGTTCTTCAGCTTGTACAGCTCCGACAGTCTCAGGTAATGACAGATCTTTGAAGTTTTTTGCAATTCTTTTCAGTGCAGCTTGCATGATGCAGAAATGCATGATGCAGAAATCACTATTTGTCTTTAAGGGAATAGCTCATTCAATAATGAAAATTTACTGGAAATGCACTCACCCTTAGGCCATTCAAGGTGTAGATACGTTTGTTTCTTCATCAGAACAGATTTGGAGAAATTTAGCAGTATGTCACTTCGTAACTGCAGAACCTGATTTTACCAAGTGCAACATGTTCCTGGAACAACATTGTGATTAACCAATCAGATTTGAAGAACCAGTTTATAGTTTTTGTGAAGTTTAGGTTTACAATCAGTGTTTGGTGCTTGTACATCAGTGTCATTAATCTATCATTTCCTCTGATTTTAGGGATTACTCATGGTTAAGGTTAGGTTTAGGTGTAGGGATATGGTCAAGACAAAATTTTTGGATTAAAATGTTGTTCCAGGGTCAACAAAATATGTTGACCTAGGAACACATCTAACTCAGCAAAATCAGGACGTGCCTTGGTCACCAATGGATCCTCTGCAGTGAATGGGTGCCGTCAGAATTAGAATCCAAACAGCTGATAAAGACATCACAATAATCCATAAGTAATCCACATGACTCCAGTCCATCAATCAGCTTCTTATGAATTGAAAAGCTGCATGATTGTAAGAAACAAACCCAGCATTAAGAGTTTTTAACTTCAAACTGCTGATTCCAACCAAAATCTTTTATCCCATAATATTGCTTAATATTCTCATCTGAATCAGGAGAGAAATATGCAAAGATCAAGCACTGTTTACAAGAAAAAAACTATCCAAAACAGTTCTACAGTAAATAAATATGTTGGTGGATTTTGATGTAAGAGGACAACAGGGTGATGGACTTTTTCACTGGAGGAAATGTTATAATGGATTATGGACTTTGGTGAACTGTTTCTTTCAATATTGAGCTCTAAGGTTGTAAAGTTGTAAGTCAGAAATCTAAATATATCACAACCCATTTAAAAAAAAAAATCTGCTCTTCAAGGAATATACCCCAGTGTTGATATTTAACCCCATCCCCCTAACCAAACACTCACACTCATTAACGTCCCATTTGAATCCAGGTTGTGTTTGTGTTGACGGGGGACTGTGGGGATCGGTCTCAGCCGGGATACAGAGCTTATGAGGAGATTGCTGCCACCAGCTCCGGTCAAATTTTTCACCTGGACAAACAGCAAGTCAATGAGGTGAGATGCATGAACTCATATGACTTTCATATGTATGTAAATTGCAGACACACTCCAAAATTCACATGCTGGAAATTCAGTTAGAAGTAAAAAAAAAAAATATATATAATTGTTGTTTGTAGTATATAGATTTTAGTTTTTAGATTTTATATATATATATATATATATAGTGTGATATGCAAGTATGGATTGTCTTTAATTTAATTTAGTTTAATTTATTTTATTTTTTTAGTTTTTGGGAATATTGTCCTTCATGTTGGACAGACCAAAAGAACATATTACATTCATCAGCGACTATTTCCTTAAACTTTGTTAACCTTCTTGATTAAATAAATAAATAAAAATACTAAATGCTTTTGAGTTTTGACATGCTTGCAAAAAAAGAAAGACAATGTCCAAATGTTTTTTTGGACACAGAAATAACTCCATAGTCTAGTATTACAGTGTTCATTTATTGTGTAATGTGAGCGGGTTTTAGCGACTGACCAAGTTTTGACATGTGACATTAATTTTACAGCTTTATTTTGAATTGTAAAATCCACTTGGCTGAATAATCTGAAGGGCCATGTGTTTAAATCTGTGTTTCATGACATGGAGACTAAAACGAAGCATGTTCAGTCATAGTCAGACATGAAAGAAAGCAGACCTTCCTCTTTGTGAGACGGTGGTATCATGCATGTCAACACAGGACATGGCAGAGCTGAAGTCTTCCAACAACTATGGAAACAGTAATCCATAAGACAACAAGGCAAAACAGCTTGATAAGTAAAGAAAAGCACGTTTGTGAGTGTGTATTTGTAATTGGATATTTGTGTTGTTGATTTATGGTCCTGTGGGAGTGGGCAGGTGATGGTAGTTGTGTTTGAGAGCTTTACCACCTGTACCTGTTGCTGAGAGTCTGCACTGAGGATGACTGGTCAACCTCAAGCTGTTAACACTCTCCAACTCCCCTGCTGCTCTGTGAGAATTGTCTCAAGGTCAGGGTCACACAGTTGCTCTTTAGAGTTCTGACCATATACCCCCACCCCCCAAGTCTTTCTCATACAGCCTGTGAGAAATTGAAAGTTTTGGGGCAGTTTAGCTACTTTTTTAGATAGCCTTCTCTGTAGTAAGTATTTTATGTGCTCTGCTGAAATAATTTGTGTGCATTTCCAGATTTCAATAATTTAGAAAGTGTAAATCTTGAAAAAGTTAATAGAGCGTTAACACTGGAGCTTTAAATTTAGAATCATTTAATAAGCATTTGACTGTAGAGCAAATGTGTGATAAACAATAGAAACATTTTACAATAAGGTTTATCATATTTTTTCAGCAATGAATGAATGAATAAATAATGTTTTTATAATACATTATCTAATGTTAATTTATACAGCTATATAAATATATGAAAAGAAAATATCTTCATTACCATTCAAAAGTTTGGGGTCAGTAAAATATTTTACTAAATATATGTTACTAAGTTATTTTATTATTTCACAGTATTAGTGTTTTACTGCATTTTTCCTGTATGCCCCCCCCCCCCCATTTTTTTGTAAAAATACATGCAGAATTGGTGAGCTTAAGAGATTTTCAAAAACATAAAAAATTTACTGACCTCAAACTTTTACATGGTAGTGTGCAGTCTGTAAAAATAGGACCCGCTGTACTGTTAATATGAAGGAATTGTCCCTATTTTTCACAAGTGTTTTACCTGTATTTTAAATGACATTGTAGTGTGTTTTATGGTTGAAGCTTTTTCTGCAGATTTTTTTCCCCAGTGTATTGATACATGTAGAAAATAACATTATCTAGATCAATAAATACTTTAAAAATATTGTTCATTGTTAGTACATGAAACCAAATACCCAATACCCCAGTGTTCTTCATCCCATGTATTTTATTTCTCCAATATTTTAGATCCAAGTATGAAAACACACTCCCATGTCAGGTGTATGTTTTGCTTTTGATTAGTCTATGAGTGGGATTTTTAAAAATGAATGAAGGCAAATCTGTAAATCCGCAGAAACCTCATGATTGTTCTCCACATCTAACCGCAACGGCTCTCTGATAGGAGTTAAATAAGTGAGAGCCAAATCAAATACACACAGCGCTTTGTCATTTTTTTGGGAGGGGAAGGGGGCAAAGAGAGGGAGCAGGGCTTATTTTACTTAGTAATCCCGGATATGATCTATCATGCCTGCTCTATCCAGCACAGCTGCCTGTCCAGGGTCCAGGTTGGACGTCTCCAACAGACAGCTCTTTGTGGAGCTGAAGGAGGAGGCACTACTTATACAAAGGACGGGGCTCAGCTTAATCACTGGAGTGATTTGCAGATAAAGCTTTATGAAAGCGTGGCGGTGCTTTAAAGGGTCTAATGGTTTGGCTGAAACCTCAGGCCGGCCAAGCTCAAGGTGAAGGTTGGAGATTTCGGTAGTGCTGGGTAGGAGACTTTAGTAGTGATGGAAGATCTTGTTTTTTATAGCGCACCTAAACCAGGGATCTTCAACTTTTTTCATTTGGTGGATATAGAGAGGTAGCGAGGAACTGGAACTGAGTGTTGCATTTGAAATCTGGCCTGTATTTAGATCTGTACAGTATATTTATTTATTTATTTGCATTTTTGTAAAGAAGCTTACATTGCAAAGACATTAAAAATCATGAATGGTGTCACGTACTTGTACTTTACGTTTTAATTTTTACTTTATACCTTTGAACTTCAGAGGATAAATTTTGTCGAACTCTAGCTTTTTTAATTTTAGATTTAAATTATGTTATTTCAATATTATATATTTGTTAACTGAAGTACTGCTACAGACCCCTTGGGGCCACAGACCTGTTTGAGAGCCCCTGAATTTAACAATAGTGATTTTCCCATTGATCCTTAATGTGTGATCCATTGATCCTAAATAGTGACAGTTTCTGTCAGTAATGTACAAAATTTAGTTATATATCAATTGATTTTAATAAAATCAAAGGGTTTCTAAGGAAAATCTCTTTTATTTGCAGAAATTGTTCAGAAATTAGATGCTTACACAGAAATGCACATCACTTGATCAAATAAAAATGTCAAGTGAATAAATAAAGAGGGTGGAGGGATAGGATAATTCTTAATATTCCTACCTTTATAACAGTATTTTTTTATCCACAAATCCATTCAATATGACACTTTCACAGCCAAAGTGGTTCAACATCACTTAAACCAGCAGATGGACATTGCCCACAGGTGTTTTCCGTCAAAAAGACCTAATAGCAAGAGTGTCTGACCAAGTGTAACTAAATCCAGTCTAGTCTGGATCGCCTGCTCTGTTTTTGTCATAGGTGACCAAAGTCTTGTCTGTAATATGGAGAACATTTAGAGGTC
Source organism: Schizothorax lantsangensis (assembly GCA_027422415.1). Lineage (NCBI taxonomy): Eukaryota > Metazoa > Chordata > Actinopteri > Cypriniformes > Cyprinidae > Schizothorax > Schizothorax lantsangensis. The sequence goes on from CM049851.1 coordinate 18,533,686, forward strand.
ACCTTTGAGAGAGGAAGACAAATGTATTAACCTTTTGCTTCGGTGTCACAGGAAAAAACAAAAAAAAAAAACAAGCAGGTGTTAGACATTCTCCACTGAATAGATGAAATGAACTTGGTTAGAGACTTAATTCTCTGGGTCCCTACATTAACACATTTGGCAGATGCTTTTATCTAAAGTGAGTTGCAGTGTGTCCAAGTTCCTGTTTTTTTCCTGTGTGTGTGATTCCTGGGTCCCCATAATACTGTCAGGGAACAGGCTGGATTCAGATGCGGGTACAAACAGAGGCTTTATTGAACAGAAAATATTAGCACAGGCGAGGAGCGCTTCCGTGGACAGCTCGTGTGGACTTGGAATCTCCTACCACACAGAAGGATGGATGGCAGCGGCTGGCACAAGCCGCGACAGCGACAGAGGAGATGAAGCCGACAGGGCAGCTCGCTAATCCGAGCAAGTGGCTGAGCAATCCACTACGAGTCCGCAGAGGACCAGGAGCGGGGAATGCCAAAGGGAGGCCACGGGAGTCTGAACGCACAGAGAAGTGCAGGAAAATACTTTTGCAGCTACGAGCACTGGAGCCTTAACGAGACAAGACAGGGTAGGTAATTACGTGATACAAACTATGACAGTCAGAGCAATGGAAAACCACAACAGTCTGACAAAAGACAGAGAAACACGGGGAACTATAAAGGGAAAGCTAATGAAATAACAAGAACCTGGTGCGAAACAATCAGAGCTAACGAGCAGAGAAACAAGGAGGGCGGGGAATAAACACGCTGACAATGCGCACGTGGCGAGCTGTCAAAACAAGCCACGCACACAACATAACACCCGAACACAGAGACAGCAAAGAACAGGTGATCAACCCCGAGACCCGACAGTACCCCCCCTCCAAGGAGCGCATGGAGCCCAGGAGGAGGCCTACCTCGTCTCCGACGGAAGTCCTCGATCAACGAACGGTCCAAAATGTCCCGGGACGGCACCCAGCATCTCTCCTCTGGACCATAACCCTCCCAGTCCACGAGATACTGAAACCCTCTGCCGTGGTGCCGCTCGTCGAGTAATCTCCTAACCGTATAGGTAGGGGAGCCATCCACAAGACGAGGGGGTGGGGGGATCGCCGGCAGGGTTAAGGGGAGAAGAAAACACAGGTTTAACCCTAGAGACATGAAACACAGGGTGAACCCGACCAAGAGCGGGAGGGAGCTTGAGCCTGATCGTCACCGGATTAACCACCTTGGTGACGCGGTACGGCCCAATGAATCTGGGCACCAGCTTACGAGAAGGCGCCCGGAGAGGCAGATCCTTGGTAGAAAGCCATACCCGTTGACCGCACACATAGGTTGGAGGAGAGGACCGGTGACGATCGGCCGCTGCCTTGGTTCGTCCAGAGGTTTGGACCAAAACCCTCCTGACTTTCTCCCAGGTGCGGCGGCAACGCTGAACGAAAGCCAGGGCGGACGGAACCGCAGCATCGGGTTCCTGTGATGGAAACAGAGGTGGTTTATAACCCACAGAGCACTCAAAAGGCACTGGAAGGGAGTTACGAGCGTATTCTATCCAAGAGAGCTGTTGGCACCAGGAACTCGGATTGTTGGATGTCAGACAGCGGAGCATTCTTTCGAGATCCTGGTTGGCCCGCTCGCATTGCCCATTGGTCTGAGGATGGAAACCAGAAGACAGACTCGCAGAGGCCCCGATCTGTCTACAAAACTCTTTCCAAAACCGGGAGGCGAACTGAGGACTCCTATCTGAAACCACGTCAACCGGCAATCCACGGAGACGAAAGACGTGATCCACGATCAGTTGGGCGGTCTCCTGGGCGGAGGGCAATTTGGGCAGGGGAATGAAATGAGCCGCCTTAGAAAAGCGATCCACCACAGTGAGAATCACAGTGTTACCCTTCGATGGGGGAAGCCCAGAGATAAAATCAAGGGCGATGTGTGAACATGGACGGGAAGGGACGGGAAGAGGGTGAAGCAGACCATCCGGAGGGCGATTCACAGGCTTACATTGGGCGCATGTGGGGCAGGCCAACACGAACTGTCTGACGTCCGCGGCCAGTGTGGGCCACCAGAAGCGTTGACGGATGGCAAACAACGTTCTCTGAATCCCTGGATGGCAGAGCAGCCTCGACGCATGACCCCACTGAAGGACTTCTGGGCGCAACGCAGGCGGCACCGGCCACCTGCCCGCCGGGCACCTCCCCGGCACTTGCACCCCTCGACCGGCCTCCTCTACTCGCCGCTCGATACCCCAAGAAAGAGCCCCGACCACCACCCCCTCAGGAAGGATGGCTTCGGCCGCAAGCTCCCCCTCTGGGGCCCCGAACAGATGCAAGAGAGCGTCGGGTTTAACATTTTTGGACCCCGGCCGGTACGAGAGGGTGAAGTTGAATCGGCCAAAGAAGAGTGCCCAGCGGGCCTGACGCGAGCTCAGCCTCTTGGCCGATCGGATATATTCGAGATTCTTGTGATCCGTCCAGACCAAGAAGGGCTGCACTGACCCCTCCAACCAGTGACGCCACTCACCCAAGGCCAATCTTACCGCCAACAGTTCTCTATTGCCGATGTCGTAGTTACGTTCTGCAGGGCTCCGGTGATGAGAGAAGAATGCACACGGGTGCACCTTCCCATCGCAGAGGGAACGCTGAGATAGAACTGCGCCAACCCCGACGTCCGATGCGTCAACCTCGACAATGAACTGGGACTCAGGATCTGGAACCAACAGAACAGGTGCAGAGACAAAAAGGGACTTTAAAACGTCAAAGGCTACCTGAGCCTCCTGGTTCCACCTGAAGAACACCTTGGTGGAGGTTAACGCTGTGAGCGGTGCAGCGATCTGACCGAAATTCCTGATGTATCTCCGATAGAAGTTGGCTAAACCCAGAAAACGCTGCAGAGCTTTACGGGAGTCGGGGACTGGCCACTTGGCAACAGCCTCTATCTTAGCAGGATCTGGTTTGATTCCCCTGGTAGAGATGATATGGCCAAGGAACGTAACAGACTCGGCATGGAATTCGCACTTCTCCGCCTTAACGAACAACTGGTTCTCTAACAGACGCTGGAGGACCTGTCTAACATGCTGGGTGTGTAATTGGAGAGAAGGGGAGAAAATCAGAATATCATCCAAATACACAAAGACGAACTGATTAATCATGTCACCCAGAACGCTATTGACAAGACCCTGGAAAACGGCCGGAGCATTGGTAAGACCAAATGGAAGAACCAGATACTCGTAGTGTCCCGAGGGAGTGTTGAATGCCGTCTTCCACTCATCCCCCTCCCGAATGCGCACCAGATGGTAGGCGTTGCGGAGGTCTAATTTGGTGAAGACCTGAGCTCCCTGCAATAGTTCAAAAGCAGAAGACATTAGAGGCAGGGGGTACCTGTTCTTTACTGTAATGTCATTCAAACCTCTGTAATCAATACAAGGGCGGAGGGAGCCGTCTTTCTTCTGAATGAAGAAAAACCCCGCACCGGCGGGAGAGGAGGAATGGCGAATGAGCCCAGCCTGTAGTGATTCACGTATATATCGGTCCATGGCCTCTCTTTCAGGACCGGAAAGGGAATATAAACGACCCTTAGGCGGAGAAGAGCCCGGGAGAAGGTCAATGGCACAGTCGTAGGGACGATGCGGAGGTAGCGAGGTAGCCCGGGACTTACTGAAAACCGCACGAAGATCGCAGTACTCCGCCGGGACGCCGGTCAAGTCAGAGGGACCCACCTGCGGAACACAAGACACAGAGACAGCAGGAAAAGCGGCACCTAAACATGACACATGACAAGACTGACTCCAGGCTAAAATAGAATTATTGACCCAGTCAATATGTGGGTTGTGTTTCAGCAACCAAGGATGTCCTAAAATTAATGGGGCCTTAGGGGAGTCAGTAATTAACAGTTCGATCTGCTCACAGTGATTACCAGAGAGGGAAAGGCTTACACAAGGTGTGACGTGAGTGATGGTGGTGAGGGGACTGCCCGCTAATGACCACGCAATAATGGGCTTGGCCAGGGAAATGGTCGGAATGTTCCACTTGTGAGCCGAAGCAGAATCCAGGAAATTCCCCTCAGCCCCTGAATCCAGAAGGGCGTGGCCAGTGTGCGAACCTCCCTGGAAGGAAAGTCGAAAGGGCAGCTGAGTGTGCGTTGCTGGAGAGTTTGAACAGGGGAAGGCGCCCACCAGGACTCTCCGCTTCACTGGTGGGCCTTGACTTTTAACGGCCACTGAAGGACGAAGTGACTTGCCTTGCCGCAATATAGACACAATCCTTGAGTTAAAAATTCCTGCCTCTGCTGCGCCGTAAGCCGGAGACGACCCAGTTGCATGGGCTCAACATCAGCTGACTGCGGACTCGTAGTATCGGACAAAGATTCCAGGTGGCGCCACGAAGTATTGGATTGACGGCGTTGGCGGCGGCGGTTGAGGCGGCCCTCCACACGGAGCGCGAGATTAATTAAGTTATTCAACTCCCGAGGAAGATCCACTGCAGCTAGTTCGTCGGCGATGGCATAATCCAGTCCCTCGAGGAAACGTGCGCGTAGCGCGCCCTCGTTCCAGCCGCAAGCCGCCGCAAGAGTCTGAAACTGAATGGCATAGTTGGTGACAGAGCATTTCTTCTGGGACAACCGAGACAGCTGAGCCGCCGCCTCATCTCCCTGAGCTGATCGGTCGAAGAACTTCGCCATTTCCTGGCGAAAATCCACAAAAGTAGCACAGCAGGGAGCCCGCGATCTCCATACGGCGATTCCCCATTCGTGGGCACGGCCGGAGAGAAGAGTGAGGACATATGCAACCTTAGCCTCTTCCGTGGCGTAACGTCGAGGCTGCAGTGAAAACACCAGAGAACACTGGGAGAGAAAGGCTTGGCAGGCATTAGAATCGCCATCGTAAACCGGAGGATTGTTGATATGAGGTTCGGGCTCCAAGGGAATACCAGCGCGGAGGACGGGACCCCGGTTAGCCGCCTCCCTCTGAAGATCATTGACCCGCGTGAGGAGCTTGGCGACTCGGGCATTGAGAGCATCCACCTCATGCGCTGTGGTGTTGAGCTGAGTGGCATGCTGACCCAGCAAAACTCCCTGTTGTACGAGCGCAGAACGAAGCAGATCCGATCCCGCTGAATCCATAGTTGGTCAGACTGTTCTGTCAGGGAACAGGCTGGATTCAGATGCGGGTACAAACAGAGGCTTTATTGAACAGAAAATATTAGCACAGGCAAGGAGCGCTTCCGTGGACAGCTCGTGTGGACTTGGAATCTCCTACCACACAGAAGGATGGATGGCAGCGGCTGGCACAAGCCGCGACAGCGACAGAGGAGATGAAGCCGACAGGGCAGCTCGCTAATCCGAGCGAGTGGCTGAGCAATCCACTACGAGTCCGCAGAGGACCAGGAGCGGCGAATGCCAAAGGGAGTCCACGGGAGTCTGAACGCACAGAGAGGTGCAGGAAAATACTTTTGCAGCTACGAGCACTGGAGCCTGAACGAGACAAGACAGGGTAGGTAATTACGTGATACAAACTATGACAGTCAGAGCAATGGAAAACCACAACAGTCTGACAAAAGACAGAGAAACACGGGGAACTATAAAGGGAAAGCTAATGAAATAACAAGAACCTGGTGCGAAACAATCAGAGCTAACGAGCAGAGAAACAAGGAGGGCGGGGAATAAACACGCTGACAATGCGCACGTGGCGAGCTGTCAAAACAAGCCACGCACACAACATAATACCCGAACACAGAGACAGCAAAGAACAGGTGATCAACCCCGAGACCCGACAAATACAGTATCTTTCCAGTGGCGCATTCAAGGGGCAGTTGACCCAAACACTAAAGAACAAGGCATTCAGGTTTGGAATGACGTGAGGGTGAGTGATTGAGGACTTTGGGTCATTTATTATTTACTTTTAGATGATCCGTCCCTTTAAACCATACGTTATCCAAACATTGTGGGTGCTAAGCTGGAATTCGGCTCATCCTCAGCTGACCTCCACATCCTTTCCACATCTCTGCTTCCCGACCAACACTCCTCCACAACTAATCTTTGAAACATGACAGTTTAACTTCCAGAGGAAGCCAGTCTGTTGCCTCCCATTAAAGTCTGTCACGCTGGATGTGGTTTCAGGATCCCTTTGGCTTTGATGATGTCTTTTGGGGGGCACCTTTCAAACCTTTCCTAGATGCACACCGGCCGTAGTTGACAATATTTCCCTCCGCTGTGGTCTTTTTGTCGATTTTCTATCACTAGGCTAATCTTCCCGGCTCCCATGAGACGTCCATTGAAACAGACACTGGTTTGAGCAGATGTAGGTCATTGGTGAGCTTTTTGCTGCTCTGTGGGGGATAGTTGCACATGTGGCACTCATTACAGCTGTTTCCAGTTGTAAACTCCGAAAGGAACCAGCTGCCATCTGCAGCCAGAGAGAATGAGAGAGCAAAAGAGTGAAAGAAGTAGTGGAGAATCTGAGTAATGAAATTATCAAAGGCTACGCTCGCTCCACTTTTCTCTCTCATTCGTAAATGTATAAAGATGTGTTAAATAAGTGTCATTCTCGAGGGCTTACTGAAGCAGTGTTTTCGTTCAGTGTTATGGACACAGAGCAGCCATTATGTCTGTGCTCAATATAAAAAGGTCAGAACAAATACACACAGCTGCCTCTAAAGGAGTTAATGACTGAAATCTAAAAATACAAACTCTGAGGAAACAGTTTCCTTTAGTTGTTGGTCTTACGCTCTCCTTGTGCTAATAAGCTGCTGTAAAAACACAATTTCCTTTGTGATGTATCAAATTGTCCACAATAATGATCTTTAATTGATGTGTACCTAGTAAAAACCCATGCCCAATTATCCACTATGGGATGTAAAGTTGATTTTAAATGTATTTAAGTTTTTTCTGGTCATTGTAGTGCATTTGGACAGTTGGTGAGTTAAATAATGAACCTAATTTCACATTACCGGCTAGAGGAGTATCATCACGTCCTGGTGCACATCTGCTATTTTGAACACCTTGCAGTATTCAAAATAAATGTGTCATGGTGCACACAGCAGGGAGGAACAAGGACACGCAGACGAGGACGTAAACTCAAATAATAGTCTTTAATGAAGACATCAGGGGAGGACAAGGCAAGACAAGGCAGGACTTACATGGACAGGATACACCGGGGAAGTAACGAGTAGACCAGACCCAATCAAACTGAACAGACAGGACTATAAATACACAGGTAAATCAGATAATTAGACAAACAGGACTGGACAAGGATTAACTCATAATGACACTTAACGAGGACAGGAAACAAACCAAATATGGACACAAGAGGTGGGAACACATGACACACACACACACACACACACGACAGAGGACTGACATAATGAAGTTAAATGGAGTTCACTCAAAAATGAACATTCTGTCATCATTTACTCACCTCATGTCATTCCAAACCTGTATGTTTTTGTTTTTTTAGCACAAAAGTGAAAGATGCAAAAGCACCATAAAATGATCAGAAATGTTGTCCATTAAATGATCTGGTCACAGCTGAATGAGAAGATTATTAGTGAATAATGACTTAATTTGAGAAGGTTCCTCACATCAAATGACTTCAGAAGTATATGGACCATTATGTTGCTTTTTTTGTTCATTTTGTGATTCATGAAAGTATGTCAAGAAGGTTTGAAAGGGCATGAGGGTGAGGAAATGATGACAGAACATTCATTTTTGGGTGAACTATCCTTTTAAGCTGTTCTTGTCTATATTTAAAGCTGCTTGTCTCATCTGGAATGGTTTCAAAATGACTAATGCATTACCTGTACTTTTTGCCATGTAGATATAAATATCTGCTGTGATCTTCTCTGTGATCGTCCAGGATGAACAGCAGTCCTTTACTGTTTGTGCTGCTCTTTGAGAAATGAATAGCCAGTCGGTCCAGGAATAGTTTGCATTCTCTCTCTGACAGATGATCTGATCTCATTTCCTCACTGTTTAATAAGGATCCGCTTGTGACATATTAGACAGTGAACAGTCTACATGAACAGATGATGTCACTGGGATCCTACCTTGCTTGCAATTCTTGTCTTTGAATGGATTCATGATCTGAGCTTCACCAGGCATATTCTCTTGAGTCTTTTGGTCATAGACTGTGTCATGCGGTAAAACATAAAGGGATAGTTTACTAGAAAAGAAGATCATCATTTACTCTCCCCATGTCATTCTGAAACTGTATGACTTTCTTTCTTCTGTAGAACGCAAAATTAGATATTTAGGAGAATGTTTAAGCTGCTCTTTCCTTACAGTGTCCTTTCACAAATATTGTTCATTATTTTCTTGTTTGCACTTTGAAACCTCATAATACTTTTGGAGAAGAGTTTGATAATTCATATGTTTGTTTAGGTTCTTAAATGGGTTGAGGAAACTGTCCAGGCTATGAAGGTCCACCTTCTCTCGTCTGACCATGAAACTGCCCAGGAGACTCAGTGGGAGGTGCCCTTTGACCCCAGTTTAAAAGAAGTCACCGTGTCATTGAGTGGTCCAGCACCACAAATTGAGCTCAGAGACCCTCTTGGTAGGCATATGCTTTTATATTAAACAGTTGTCCAGGAATTACTGCACTTTGAAATTTAGATGTCTGACTTCCTTTCTTCAATGTTCCACAATTAATAAACCATTTTAAAATCAATATCTAAATAATTATAGGTCGCATAGTTGGAGAGAGACAGGGTCTGACAGAACTGCTCAACATCCCAAACTCAGCACGGGTGGTCAACCTGAAGAACCCTCGACCAGGACCATGGACATTAAAGGTACCACCTAGAAGCTTTGAACAGCATCTACCATGATCCTAGTTAATAACTGTTAACTACAGATACTTCTGAAGAATGTCAGTGATTGAACCCTGCTTTTTCTCTCGTCTAGGTGGGCTGCGGTGGTAGACACACACTTAGAGTAACAGGTGTGAGCAACCTGGATTTCAGGGCGGGTTTTTCTAGTATACCTGTCACAGAGTTCAACAGAACCAGAGAGAGACCTATTAAAGGTATTACTACATCATCATTTGGCTACATAACCCTTTTTCTTTGATTATTGCTCCAGCGATAGCCTAAAAATATTAAAAATATATATTATTTAAATCATTAAATAATGATTTTAATGCTATTAAAAAATAATTGTTTTTATTGTTAAATGATGATTTAAAACAGTTCATATTTAATTTAATAATTGCTTCAGCCACATTTTGCTGGAAGAGGGCTATTACTCAATTAGTACCAGAAATGAATGCACATGACTTAACATGAATTATAGATCTAACATATCCAGTTTTCCTCCAGGCGTTCCAGCCCACGTGATGCTGAAGTGTTCAGGCCTGAAGCCTCCTGGTCTGGTTACCAATATGGAGCTAGTATCTTTAGGGGGTCGCTCGTTGCGTACCATTCCTGTGCCTTTGCCTGATGATGGAGGCTCAGGAGGTATTTGGAGGATCCCAGAGTTTCGAACACCATCTCAGAGCTTCTTCCTCAAAGTGTCTGGAAATGATGGAGATGGCTATAACTTTCAGAGACTGTCTAGTGTGTCATATACCAACATTATCCCAGGTAAGCATCTTTCAACACTGTATAAATACTTAGTTTTGTTTTTTGTTTTGTTTTGTTTAGTTAGTTGCATTTAAAATCCATCTAACTCAGCTTAACCTTTGAACTGTTTGAACACTGTATAAATAATTTTTGTTTTGTTTTTAATTTGTTTCATTTTGTTTTGTTTGTTTGTTTGTTTTTTTATTTAAACTTTGAACTGTTTGAACACTGTATAAATACTTTTTTTGTTTTTAATTTCTGTGTTTCATTTTGTTTTGTTTTGTTTAAACTTTGAACTGTTTGAACACTGTTTTGTTTTAAGTTTGAATGGGCTTGATGCTCTTAGATGTGTCAAGAGAGTGTTTTGTTTTTATGTTTGCATAAAAAACACAAGTTGACATTGTTTATATTGTGTTGGGTAACCCAGCTGTGATGAACCTGTTTAACCTTTTGACCTCCTCTCACCCTGCAGAGCCTCCACTGGTGAACATGCCCACTGTGGTAAGAGGCTTCTACATGCAGCCTGCTAAAATTGACTGCTCTGTGGACAGTGACCTGCCCTATAGACTGAGATTCACCAAAGGTGGAAGCACAATAGGAGAGGAAAGAACCTATGAGTGAGGCTCCCCTCAAATCTTACCTTTTTATATGGTCCTCTTTCTCTTCTCTGTCTGTTTCAGTTTCTTTTGTATCTCGCACGTCACACAAATTCAGTACAATTAGATTTGTCATTCGTTTTTTTAATGCATGTTTTTTTATATTTTGGGTACTATTAGATATTCTTGGTAATCAAAATATTAGAAAAGTAGTTTGTTTTAAGCATATCAAATGTCTGTACCCCTCTTTTCAGACCATTTGTTTTAAAAGAAAAAGTTTTCAGGCCCAATTTTGTACCATATTGTAGAAAGTGGATTTTTTTTCTCCCACCCTCCCATTCTATATATTTCTTTCTCTCTCTGTTTTGTCTTTCTGGCATATCTCCTTCTTCATATCTCTCTAAACCCAAACATGTACAAACACTTTTGCAGGCATTCTCTCCGGTGATATGGCCCTAAGTAAACATAATGGAGCAGATGTTAAAGTGAACATCTGCTGGACAATTTCTTGCTCCGTTTGATACTGCTTGCTGACACGGGGCATTCATTTACATTCGAAATTCAAACTTAACCCAAGAAGGATTTGTTAGCTTTCACTGACATATCAATCTTGGAATGAATATGAACAGCAGGGGTTGTGTGCACTGCACAAAAAGAAAGTCATCATGAAAAATGAATGAAAAAGTTTTTTGTTTTTTTGTTTTTTCTATAAAGGGCACTCTGTTTTGAATTACTTTTTGAACATTAAATAATGTTGACTTATACTGAAAGGTATTCTGTGCAAGCTAGTTGTTAGTGACATCAGACTGTCCTTTTCTTTTCACCTGCTGCCATCTCTGTGTGCTTGAATAAGTTTGTATCATTTGTAATCTGTAACGCTATATTTTCAGTCTAATTCTTTCCATTCTTGACCCCATTCTTGTGCGCAAGTGAATTTCTGTGCAGGTTAAATGCATGTTTGTGATCAAAGGCTGCACTTTTGGACTCATCATTTAAACCTGCTAATTTTTTGTAATTGAAGGTCTTCAGTTAAAGCATCATGGGAAATTCCCCATGCCTCAGGCAGTGATGAAGGAGCATATGAATGTGTGGCCCAGAGCACTGCAGGCATGGGACGAGCTCTCACGCAACTCACTGTCAGAGGTACTGCATGGATACACACATTTTTCATACTTTTTTTCCATACTCAATACAGTCTTGCATTCACACACACGTTTTCAGTTTTGGAACATTGTGCACCTCTAGATTTTTGTAACTTTACGAGCACAGTGTCTTTGCAGCACAGTCGCCACGCTGTGAAAAATCCTTATTTTTATATAATTATTTGTTTTCCAGTAAAAATATCTAAACGTCCTTAAAACAAGAAACATGCATTTCAGAATCAACGTTTTATAAGATAAAACTTTTTGTTTATATATATATATATATATAAAGCTAAATACAGTTGTTTTATATTTAATTTGATTTAAATGTTGTAATTAAAAAAAGGAAATGTAATTTGAATAAATAAATAAATAAATAAAATGTGTTAAAATTTCTATATAAAATTTTTAATATAAAATAAATAAATACATAAATAAACAAATACATGTATTTAAAATATTAAATATGTTAAATAAATATTAAATATAAAATTATTATTCTAAAATATATTACATATATGCTAACTACTAAATGTTAAATAAATATGAAATATTAAGTTGTTAATATTAAATAAAATATATAAAAAATAAACATAAATGAATAAATGTAAAAAATTAAATAACCTAAATATAGAATTATTATTCTAAAATACATTAAATAAACATGTTGAATGTTAAATATATTACATAAATATGAAATATTAAGTTATTAATATAAAACAAACAATCAAACAAACAAATAAATAAATAAATAAATGTAAAAATTAAATAACTTAAAAATAGAATTATTATTCTAAAATATATGAAATAAACATATGTTAAATATTAAATATATGAAATAAATATGAAGTATTAAGTTATTAATATAAAACAAACAAACAAATAAATAAATAAATGAAAAAAATGAATACCGTAAATATAAAATGTATATTATAAAATATATTAAATATATATGTTAAATATTAAATATATTAATTAAATATTAAATCATAAAGTAATTGAAAATGTAGTTGTTTGCAACCAGAGTAGAAGTTAGAGTATATACTAGTGCATTTGTTGTTTTGTGCACTTTTTGTATATGATCAAGAAAAGCAATTTACATTGACCTAGGCAGGAAAAAAAATAAAACATAATGTTCATTGAAAACATGTACGTTTTTTTTCCCCTGGCTAGGCTAATGTGAAATTCAGCTAATGTAAAAATATTACTTGCTGGTTCAGCTAATATTTTCTTCATGCTGCCTTCTGTTGTTGCGGAGAATAGTTCAGCGTGGAACATATCAAGTATAAATGCCTCTTGAGTGTTGTGAACTGAGCACACATTGTGCAGAGGGTCATGTGAAAATATAAACAAGGCTTCAGCTTGCTAAAGAGGGTGTAATCTCCAGAATTAAAGGAAACTCTAAATGAGAAAAGCTTTTTGCAATGGAATTGTAAGTCACAGCCAAAAGTCTTGTATTTGACTGCTATGACAACATTAAACTGAGAGATGTGCTGCCTCACATACTGTAGTCTTTTTATAAGCATGTCATCATCATTTCTCTTATTGCAGAGCCTCCTCCTGTTCTGCATCCTCCTGTGAATGTGACGTCATTCCCGGGGACAGTGGCAGTGCTGTCCTGTCAGGTCCAAGGCTCTGTGCGGCACAACCTGACCTGGTATCGGACCGGCACCACTTTATCATCCCGCTCAGGAAGGGTGAAAGTACTGGCCAATTCCTCTTTGGAGATCAGCTGGGTTCGCAGCCAGGACGCCGGACCCTACCAGTGCAGAGCCACAAACGACCACGGAGAGAGCCAGGCTGTCGTATGGCTGGTGGTCCTAGGTATTCTGCAGCACACCTGGTCAAACACTCAGCTCCTGCGGCCTCACGAGTCCTACCGTCATGTGTTTTCCATTAAAACCCTCCAAACCACAGAGCAGCTTCTACATAGCCAGCAAGATTGAGTCCTGCATGTTTCGAATAAAGAAGATTAATGTGATCTTACATCGGCGGGTCCTTTTGGAGACAAATAGCCAAATAAATCGATAAAGTGTATCTCACTGTGAGCAACTTTCAACATGTGCAGTTAGACTTCCACCGTTATTATACTATTATAGTGTGTGGAGTTTTCATTATCCATTTTGCCATGCCTGCAGATTCAAAGGTTTTGTGCCAAGTAATGTGTAGGAATAGTTCACTAAAATTATTTACTCACCCTCATGTCATTCCAAATATGTGTGCTATTATTTTTTCTGCTGAGCTAAAAAGTAAAAAAATCAGTCTGTCATTCTATCTATCTATCTATCTATCTATCTATCTATCTATCTATCTATCTATCTATCTATCTATCTATCTATCGTTCTATCGTTCTATCTATCTATCTATCTATCTATCTATCTATCTATCTATCTATCTATCTATCGTTCTATCTATCTATCGTTCTATCTATCGTTCTATCTATCTCACTGTCTGTCTGTCTGTCTTTCTATCTGTCGTTCTCTCTCTCTGTCCATCCAGAATGCAGTTCAATTCCAGTTCAATTCCTGAATTTGACAGAACACATAATTGCAAACAGAATGCATTCTGTTTGGAATTCTTTATTAAATTGGAATTTTTAAGTCATTTCTGTTACAGTAATTTCTGAATGGTGCACAATCCTGCTATGAAATGTTACAGTGTAAAAAATATATATGTAAAGATTCTTTAACATTCTTCTTTTATGTTCCATGGAAAAAACAACAACGGTCTATGGGTTTGGAACGACACGAAAGTGGGCAAATAAAGACATACTGTTCATCTTTAGATAAACTGTCCCTGTAAGTATAGGATGATTCACAGTTTATTTCTGTTTCCTTTACAGAGGCCCCATCTGTGGTTGTCTCCCCTCAGACACAAAGCTTCTCTCTGGGTGCAGAGGTCCGCATCTCCTGTTCGGCATCTGGTTCCCCTCCTCCAAAGGTTTTCTGGAGCCATGGCAACATCTTTCTGTCCAACCACCATCGGTAGTCGACCAGCCTCCCCCTCCCTTCTCTCACTATACATCTACACACATAATTTGAGATGGTTATTTTTATCTACTTTCTTAAAATGGATCATTTATAGTTTATTTCTGTTTGAATAAACTGTCCGCAAATCAATAATAGTCTGAGATTTAGTCAAGACATCAGAATAAATCTGACATCGATGCTGTGATTATTTAGAAGTCAGTTTGATGGAACGAAAACACTGTTCAGTTTGAAAAGCGCTCAACACAACTGTCTCTGTAATATAATCATTACATCAGCAGTCTTAGGATAATATAACCCTGGCTGTGCTTTCAGAATGAGTATCTCTGAGTCTGGCACACTGATGATCAGAGGAGCTGTCCCTGAGGATGCTGGGAACTATACGTGCCTGGCCACCAACGAGGCTGGCACTGCCTCTCAGTCTGTTAGCATCAGTTATGCAGGTGGGTGATGGAGTCAGTGGCTCTGTTGATGGAAATGCTTGTGAATAGTAAACCAGTCTTCTGTCATTTTGAGTTATAGATTGAATATATAACTGACAATAACTTTTATAGTGACATGACAGCATGCATAACAAATAAATGAGATTCCAGCTGCTGGCAGACCTAGCAAATACAAAATAACAAAACGTTATATAGCTGCTTCTATTAAACTGTTTGGCACTCAAATATTTCTGTTGAATTTTGTCAAGCCTTGGAATGTTATACTTAAATCAATTGGCTTACTAACATTTTTTTAATGTTTTTGAAAGAAGTCACCAAGACTGTATTTATTTGATCAAAAATACAGTAAAAACATAGTAATAGATTCTAAAATTAAATATATTCCTGTGATGGCATAATTGAATTTTAAAATATAACAGTAATATTGTGAAATATATTTAAAATTTAAAATAATAAAATTCATTTTATTTTAATATCTATATATTTAATATTCAAATCTTTTGTCGGCAAAGCTGAATTTTCAGCAGCTATTTCTCCAGTTTTCAGTGTCCCATGATCCTTCAGAAATCATTCTAATATGCTGACTTGCTGCCCAAGAAACATTTCATGTTATCAATGTTAAAAATGCTTGCGTTGCTTAATAGTTTTGTTATAAATATTTTTTTTCAGGATTTTTTTTTTTTGATAAATAAAAAGCATTTATTTAAAATAGAAATATCTTAAAACATTATAAAGGTCTTTACAGCCACATTTTAAAATGAATGCATCCTTATTGAATTATTTTTTTTTTTTTTTGTTAAAAGTAGTTTGATGGATGAAACAAGAGTAATATCAGTTTTGTTTTTTAAAGTGTTTAACTCATTATTTAGTTCCTCCCATATTATTAAAGTTTTAGACAACTTTTTAACAAAATGAGATGAAAAATATGAAATGATTGGATATCACTTACATTTTTTCAATGCAATGAGGTCATGTGAAAACAATATAAGATACTACAGTATTTATCATAGTATAATGCATACTGTTACACTTACTATTTTAAAGAAGTAGTTGGCAGTATACAGTGAATACTGTGAACTTTTAGTAAGTAGTAAGCTAATATTTAATTCTGAACATAAACAGATATTTACAAAGGCAGATATTTACATGATATTTAAACAATGCTAGTTTTAATTCCTTTCTCACTTGTTGTTTTCTCAGAGCCTCCGAGCATCTCTGTGGCACAGCAGGTGGTGATGGTCGTTGCTGGTGAAGATGCCAGTCTCGAATGTCAGGCTTCTGGCACTCCTCCTCCGTTGGTAAAATGGCAAAAAGGTAAATACTGTCCCTAAGCACAAGACACCTCACCTCTTTTTACAGCTTTTATTTGTTTTTTGATGAAAATGTATTTTATTGGTCATATTTATTTGCTCTAATTATTCTCTGACAAAACTGACATACAGTGCATTCAGAAAGAAGTCAGACCCCGATCACTTTTTTCAATTTTGTTATGTTGCAGCCTGATACTACAATTGTTTAATTGCATTCTTTTCTCATTAATCTACACTCCGTACCTCATAATGATAAAGTGAAAACAGAATTTTAGAAATGTCTGTAAATTTATTAAAAAGAAAAAACTGAAATATCACATTTACATGTACATATGTACATAAGTATTCAGACCCTTTGCAACAACAATTGAAATTTAGCTCAGATGCCTCCCATTTCTCTTGATCATTGCTGAGATGTAGAGGTCGACCGATTCATCGGTTTTGCCGATTAATCGGCACCGATAGTTGATTTGCAGAACAATCGGTTATCGGCAAAAATCCATGCTGATAGTTTTCGGTGTTTTTTTTTTTTTTTTTTTTTTTTGTCTTTGTGTTGCGTCTGTTGCTGGAGTGGTTGAGAATGGTCTGCTATCATTATACAGTATGAGAGCGGCCTCTAGAGGCGGAAATCACTGACAGCACATGTTGTTTGTTTTGGCATGTGACACTGCGCGCTGCACAGAGCGGGAAACTTCAAACGCGCATTTAAATAAGCCGACAGAAAATCCTGCCGCGGAACAGAGCGCCATTCACATAGTTTCCCATTAAATAACATTATAGCCTATTTGTCCCAAATCATTGTTAATGTACATAATGACTTCGCCCTAGGCTATAAATTATGTATTGTGCATTTTTCAGCAAAACGTTTGTCTTTCCGTGGCTCTAATACAGTCTGTATGCTTCATATAGAGAGCTGTAATACAGATCGCGCTTTCTCTTTCCGTTTGCTCTGTTATTTAAACACCGAACTTCAAACTCATTTATGACACATAATTCATTCTTGAAGCAAACTTATGTCC
The DNA here is from genome assembly GCA_027422415.1 of Schizothorax lantsangensis. Classification (NCBI taxonomy): domain Eukaryota; kingdom Metazoa; phylum Chordata; class Actinopteri; order Cypriniformes; family Cyprinidae; genus Schizothorax; species Schizothorax lantsangensis. The sequence continues at coordinate 18,550,745 of CM049851.1, forward strand.
GTTTGGTGATTAAATAAACAGTTTTAGACCGCTGCTTAAATTGAATGTGACGCGTCTGGTGTGTGTGTGTGTGTGATACCCGTGACTTCTCCAAGACGCAGCGCTGTGCTTTTGCACAGTGTGTCACTCACTTGCATATTTGTTTATATTTTAATTAGATAATCATGCAGTGTTCTAAAATAGCAGCAAATAAAGAGTGCACATACAATATCAATAACCTGTGCATGTAATTTTAATATGGCCTTTTGTAGGTATTTCAAGATGGCCATCTTTAAGCATGACTGTTGAAATGAAATGGTAATACTTAATAAGAGTCCATTTGTAACATTAACGAAAGCTGTAGAAGTATTGTTCCTTGTTAGAGTGTGTTCATTTCATTTCAACATTTACTAATAGGCTTCATTTTTAAATTTTAAAGTTTCTTCTTTTAACATTTGTAAACTATGAAATAACTTTAATAATCAATATAGTAATAAATATTAATACTAAATTTGTATTCATTTATAAAGTATAGTTCAGTACTGTTACTGTTTTTTTTTTAAATAGTAAAGCTCTATTTAGTTTTCATTCAGTATCTATTTTAAAAACTATCGGTTGATTAATCGGTATCGGCCAGTGTGGTCCAACCTAGCTATCGGTATCAGTAAAATCCACTATCGGTCGACCTCTACTGAGATGTTTCAACACCATGATTAGATCCACCTGTGGTAAATGAAGTTGATTGGACATGATTTGGAAAGGCACACACTTCTCTGTAAAAGGCCTCACAGCTGACAATGCAAGAGCTGGTCGCCCAGCCAAACTGAGCAATTGATGGAGAAGGGCCTTGTCTACACTGGTGACCAAGAACCTGATGGTCATTCTAGTTGAGCTCCATGATCATATATGCAGATGGCAGAAACCTACAGAAGGACAACCATCACTGTAAAACTCTACACCGATCTGGGCTTCATGGCGGTGTGGCCAAACTCAACCCTCTCCTCAGTGAAGACACGTGAAAACACACTTGCAAACACACTTTAGATGCTTGCAAAACAGCATCTAAAGGACCCTCAGACTCTGAGAAACAAGATTATCTGGTCTGATGAATCTCAGTTCTAAGCATCATGTTTGAAGGAAACCAGCTCTGCTCATCACCTGCAGGAGTACCATCCCAAAAGTAAAGTGTGCTGGTAGCAGCCTCATGCTGTGGGGGTGTTTTTCAGAGGCAGGGACTGGGAGACTGGTCAGGGTTGCAGGAAAGCTGAATGGAGCAAAGTACAAAGATATCCTCAATGAAAACCTGTTCCACAGCGCTCAGGACAGAAGGTTCACCTTCCAACATGACAGTGACCCTAAGCACACAGCCAAGGCAACACAGGAGTGCCTTAGGGAGAACTCCGTGAATGTCCTAGAGTAGCCAAGCCAGAGCCCTGACTTGAACCCTATCGAACATCTCTGGAGAGACCTGAAAATGGCTGTCCACCGACGGTTCCCATCCAATCTGACCGAGCTTGAGAGGATTTGCAAGAAGAATGTTGGAAAATCCCCAATCCAGGTGTGCAAAGCTTGTTGCATCATACCCAAAAAGACGCAAGGCTTTGCTGCCAAAGGTGCTTCAAATAAGTACTGAGTAAAGGGTCTGAATACTTATGTCAATGTGATATTTCAGTTTTTCCTTTTAATAAATTTACAGACATTTCTAAACTTTTCTGTTTTCACTTTGTCATTGAGGTACGGAGTGTAGATTGAGAAAAAAATGAATTTAAACAATTGTAGTATCAGGTTGCAATCAGTGTTGGGTGTAACGCGTTACTAAGTAACGCGCTACTGTAATTAAATTACTTATCCACTGAAAAAGTAAAGTAAAGGATTACTGTTCATTTTTAGGTAATTTAATTACAGTTACTTATAAAGTACTTGCGTTACATACAGTAAATAATTTCAACAGTTCTAAAATCAATATTGAATTTGAAATGTAAATTTACCGTCTAAATATAAAATTGAATGCAGCTCTTTAACCCTCCGCGCGCCAGCTTGTTCACTTTCAGATTTTCCTGATTCACAGAGAAACCTTAAATACTCAGCTACATATAAGATTAAATCAATAGAATCTAAAAAGCTTGAATTTTACTTTTAAATGAACGAATTCAAATCAAAAACTAATATTTCTGATTATGTAATCCCTATGAAAGTAAAGTAAAGCTAGACCAGTCTTTCCTGTATCTAAAGCCTGAAGTCTACTTTTAAATGAACGAATTCAAATCAAAAACGAATATTATCTGATTATGTAATCCGTATAAAACTGAGGTACAGTCTTTCCCCTATCCATTCCTGTCAACCCTCCCGTTTTTCCCAGGATTCTCCTGTATTTTACCATTCTATCCCACTGTCATCCCGTTTAAATATTTTGCCATATTTCTCCCGTATTTTTAATCTTGCTATAAAAAAAAAATCCCACTGGGCGTATTTTATATGTTTGCTACATTCACCTCCGGTAAAACTCCCGTAATTTGTATGACCCAAACCTCATTATATGAATAATCAAGTCAGTATATTCCAAGGTTGTCCGGTTGTAGATCTTGTATGAAAAGCATCCTTCTCACACAATCCACACATACAAATTCCCTCAACTTGGAAACTTTACAACCTATTAACTGTTGATAATGATATCTGCGCACTGTGCACAGTAGTGATGCGCGGATGGCGGTTATATCCGCGGGCGCTGTGGATAAGCCGCGGGTCGGGTAATAAAAAAATGCATTCTGATTATTTGCGGGTGGGTCGCAGGTGGATAAGATAAATCATTAATGATGCAAATATTAACTACATTTTCTAAAATATGAACATGTTTTAAATATCTTTTTTTCATCCGGCATACGATTTCGTTTGTGTGTGTGTGTGTGTGTGTGTGTGTGAGCGCTGCAAGTTTCAAAGTCAGGTGCAGCGCTGCTTTGTTTACTGCGGTTACCGGGGAAACGGCTATATTCCTGACAAAAAAGACTCCGCCCCCTTCCCCCATAGACACGCATCCAAATAACTTCTGCAATTTATTCTTACCTAGTTAATGTGTTATTTTTACATAAATCTGTACGGATTTTACTAGTTTGGCTTTTCCTGAACATCTTGCCAAACTGAAATGTATTGTTTAACTTTTAAGCTTTTTTGTTCTATTTGCAAACACATTTTTTTATTAAAAAAAGTTTAAGTATTACAGTTGTTTTAAAGCTAAAAGAATTGAAAACTCAAATTGAAAGAATACAGAGTTTAATTTCTATGAAGGTTTATAGGGATTTTAAGATATAGCCTAATTAGCAATTTGAATAATTAAGTTACTTATTGAGTAACTAAGTTACTTTTCAGACAGAGTAATTAGTAAAGTAATTTAAATACAATATTGATGAAGTAATTAGTAACTGTAATTAATTACTTTTTGAAAGTAACTTACTCAACACTGGTTGCAATATAACAAAATTGAAAAAGAAAAGTGATGAATACTTTCTGAATGCACTATATAATTTTAGTCGATGAAAATAACAATAAAGTGCAAAATGACAAAAATGTGTCTAACAGACCAAACTTCAACCAAATCAAATATATAAAAAATGTATCAACATACAACATAATGATAATATTTCTTCATGCTTTCGAGACTGTTATTAATTTTCTGGGTTTTAGAAACTGTTTAGGATATTTCATTACTTGAAGTGGGTTGTTACAGCAACGGTGTATGTTTTCTTTGATTCTTGCACCATCCGTCTTCAGGGGATTTGGATCTGGGAACAGTTCCATTTGCGGAGCAGAATGTCCATCGTGGATCGCTGCGGATCCGTGGGGTTCAGGAACTGGATTCTGGAGACTATACCTGTGTGGCCTCAAACGTTGCTGGGTCTGCCTCTGCTGTGGTCATACTACAGGTGGGAGGTGAGAACAAGACCTCAGCTGCATTACAAGCTGACACAATATAAATATTACTGTGCATTTTATACGGAACAGTTTCATTTTATGTGGGCTTTTATTTATTGAGCTCACTGTCACAGTATTTCTATTGCTTTTCCAAAACTTTGAAGCATATGTAGTTCATAGCATGAATCAAAAACCTTGGACAGAACTATCTTGATTTTAAGCAGAACACACCCATAAGCCCATGAGCTTCCAAACCTCAAGTGGAAATGTTCTCCCCGCTTTGTTGCAGAGTGTGACATTTGGAGAGCAAAATTTGGTTTTTGGGAATGTGTCTTTAACGGGACTTTTAACAGCTCCTGACAGGATTCTCAGACTCCCAGTAGCTCATGGCCAGTTTACAAGCATGCTTGAATGATTCAGAACTGGATCATAACATTATATAGAACTTGCATTAAAAGTGATATGTGCCACTAGCATCACTAAGCGTAATTGCAGAAATAATGATTGTTATATATTATGACTGATTAATGTTCTAGTTCCAGAATGCTTCCTCTTTCTGCCATTGGTCAATCAAACAGGTGCTCTTGCATCCAAACTCACATCATTGGTTGAAAAAATATTTATCTGGTCATAATATACAAATAAACTGAGCAATGTGACTAAACTTTTTGAGAGAATCAACTGACAGATGTTTTTGTTTAATTAGTTGTTTCTGCATATTAAACTGGGATGGGAGAAAATATTTTTACGTTGTAAAAAATGACACACTTTTCATCATTATTATTATCCTACATATAATATGTGAGGGGAAAAGGAAAAATATGTTGGAAATAAATTCAGTTTAATATTGGTTGTAAAGCTTATTTTTTCCAGCTATATATTTTCTACTTTGTTCTCGGATGTAATTGAGGAGTTTTCACACTTTTTTTAATGCCAGGGACCACGAAATACTATGATGCCTTTGTGAGGGCCCCCCTTTCTAAAAAATAAAGACAGCTGTACATAAAGACCAATTTATACTGTGTTTAAAAATCACTAAGCATGATGCTATTGACTTTGGCTTTGTTGGCTTTTGCAAAATATGTAGCTTGTCTAAAGCCAAATCAAATTATTTAAATATTATTTAAATAGAAATTAATGTTTTGTTTGTTTTACTTTTGTAATTTTTTGTACATTTAATTTTTACTTTACTTTTTTGGATTATTAAACCAAAAAAATAATAAAATCCAATAACAACAACAATAATAATGATAATAATAGTGAGGAGAGGAAAAAGGTGAGTTTTCTCTAGAAAAATACAAATAAAAGCAATTATTAAAAATATTTAAATTGTAAAGAATGAGAGTTGAAGATTGATTATTTCTTTTTATTTTTTATTATCTATTTATTTATTTATTTATTTACATATGTTACAATACATTTTGTTCACTTTTTGCAAACAATGTGTTTTTTGTTGTTTTTTTTGCAGCTGCTCCAACGTTCTCCGAGTCCCCCGTGGAAATAACAGCCAGTGTGGGTGATAACATTACTCTACCATGCATCGCGCATGGTTTCCCCACACCTTCTCTGACATGGAGACGCCAGGACGGACGTCCCATTTTTGGCAAGTCATCTGGCCATGTCGGCACCTCTCAACTGCCTTCCGGTGCCCTTCAGATCCAGAGTGAGTTTCTATATCTATCTTTGAATCGTTTAGGAATGGTCGTCTGCTAGCACAATCCCTCCCAGATAATAAACGCGAGGATCTAACAGACATGGCTCAACCACAGGAGGATAGTGAAGATGTTATTTTAGGTGTTGACATGCAGGGGAGGGTCTGAAACCAACTGCTGTGATAGAGGAAATAGAAGCAGTTCAGCTGAGAGCTTCCTCTCTCAGAGAGTGGGCTGAGAGGAGGTCTCCTCACCCCAGGCCTGCTCAGGGGTTGGGTGGGGTAAAAAGTCAAACCGCAGACCTCTAGAGCCAACACCGGAGCTTCTGGCAGGACAGGGAGCTACATATGGACAAAGCAGAGCTTTAAATGTTTATAGGCTATAATGTTTTTATTGGACAGCCTCTATAGTATTAGCATTGAACAGCTCATCTGGTGTTGGATAACCTGGTTACTAAACGCATTTTGAGCAAATGGGTCTGTTCTTACCTTCCCCTTGAGAGTTTATGTGTTTGTAGAGGCCTACACTGCCAAAATGTTTGGAATAATGATGATGATTTATTTTTTAATGTTTTTGAAAGAAGTCTCTTGCTCACCAGGGCTGCATTTATTTGATCAAAACACAGTAAAGACAGTAATATTGTGGAATATTCTTAGAATTTAAAATAACTGTTTTTTATTGAAATATTTTTTGTTCCAATGATGCCAAGCCTTCAATCAACAATCTTCAGTGTCACATTATCCTTCAGAAAGCATTCTTCTTATATGTGATTTGCTGCTGAATTATTATTAGTGCTCAGTTTTTAATAACAATTACTATTATTATCAACTTCGTTTTTGCTGCTTAATAATTGTAAAAACAGTGATTGATTTTTTCAGGATTCTTTGATAAAGTTAAATTAACAGCATTTATTTAAAATATTTGATTTGATTTTTTTTTCTTGTAAGATTATATACAGGTGCATATCAGTAAATTAGAATTTCGTGGAAAAGTTAATTTATTTCAGTAATTCAACTCAAATTGTGAAACTCATGTATTAAATAAATTCAATGCACACAGACTGAAGTAGTTTAAGTCTTTGGTTCTTTTAATTGTGATGATTTAGCCTCACATTTAACAAAAACCCACCAATTCACTATCTCAACAAATTAGAATACTTCATTAGACCAATAAAAAAAAAACATTTTTAGTGAATTGTTGGCCTTCTGGAAAGTATGTTCATTTACTGTATATGTACTCAATACTTGGTAGGGGCTCCTTTTGCTTTAATTACTGCCTCAATTCGGCGTGGCATGGAGGTGATCAGTTTGTGGCACTGCTGAGGTGGTATGGAAGCCCAGGTTTCTTTGACAGTGGCCTTCAGGTCATCTGCATTGTTGGGTCTGGTGTCTCTCATCTTCCTCTTGACAATACCCCATAGATTCTCTATGGGGTTCAGGTCAGGCGAGTTTGCTGGCCAATCAAGCACAGTAACACCATGGTCATTGAACCAGCTTTTGGTACCTTTGGCAGTGTGGGCAGGTGCCAAGTCCTGCTGGAAAATGAAATCAGCATCTCCATAAAGCTTGTCAGCAGAAGGAAGCATGAAGTGCTCTAAAATGTCCTGGTAGATGGCTGCGTTGACTGTGGACAGTATTCTCAAGCTTGCAGTCATCCCTGTTGCTTGTGCACCATTTCCTACCCAAATTCGTCCTTCCAGTCAACTTTGCATTTAATATGCTTTGATACAGCACTCTGCAAACAGCCTCCCCTTTCAGTAATGACCCTCTGTGACTTACCCTCTTTGTGGAGGGTGTCAATGTTCGTCTTCTGGATCATTGCCAAGTCAGCAGTCTTCCCCATTATTGTGGTTTCAAAGAACAAGAGATACCCGGAATTTATACTGTATGGATGGTCATTCATTGAAATTCAAATGTAAATATTCTAATATTTGAGATACTGATTTTTGACTTTCATGAGCTGTAAGCTCTAATCATCAAAATTAAAACAAAAAAAACTTTTGAAATGTTTTACTTTACATGCAATGAATCTAAAATATATGAAAGTTTCACTTTTTGAAATAAGTTACAAGAAAACTTTTTCACGACATTCTAATTTAATGAGATGCACCTGTATATCTTCACTGTCACTTTTGATCATTTTAATGCATCCTTGCTGGATAAAAACATTCATAAATAAATAAATGAATAAATAAATAAATAAATAAATAAATAAATTAATTAATTAATTGATTGATAAAAAAAAAAAAATACTGACCCCATACTTTTGAATGGTAGTGTATCACAGTTTTTCCATAAGCAGCACAATTGCTTTCAACATTGATAAGTTTCTTGAGCAGCAAAGCTGCATATTAGAATGATTTCTGAAGGATCATGTGACACTGAAGACTGGAGTAATGATGCTGAAAATTCAGCTTTGTCATCACAGAAATAATTTACATTTTAAAATATATTAAAATAGAAAAGTTATTTAAAATGTTAATACATTTTTACAATGTTACCATTGATTGCTATTGTATTTTTGATCAAATAAATGCAGCCTTGGTGAGCATTAGAGACTTTCAAAAACAGCAAAAAGTCTTAATTATTCCAGACTTTGGGCCGGCAGTGTATGTGTGAAAATTTGAGATTATTCCTACTCACATAGCACTGCATGTACATATAACACTCCATACTTGCACAATTGCGCACATGTGACACTGATTTATACTATTTAAATCTATTTCAACAGCTACTAATGTGATTGCAAATGACTATTGTATGAATTTCACACATGCAGACTGTTGCACAACATTCATAACAACAGCCTCATTGTTTTAAATCAGATGAACAGTTGCATATAAAGTAGTGAGTGCGTAATGCTCTTAAACAAGAATGAATAACCGCTAATGAAGTCAGAACTGTCATCACAATGGAATTAATAGCTGGGCTGTAAATACAAGAAAATCAGCATTGCTATAAATTCTCTTTCTCTTCCAAAAGCGCCAACAGCGCCAAGAATCGAGTGCGTTTTCAACAAATTTAAAACTTTAATGGTTAATTATTTAGATCTGTAACCTGCAGATGTGTGTCATTAAAAAGCATTCATCATAAAAGATGGCTTTAGATCCAAGAGATCATCTGTAGCATCTATTTTTTTATATCAAAGCAGGAGGAAGAAAATTGTTGAGAAACAGGTTCATAAATTTGGAATGCACTGATATTAAAATTCTGTCTGAAACAATAAGGTCACAATTATTTTCAGATTATTTAATATGCTAAAGATTACAGTTAAGTGTTAGTGTTATTGAGCTGTTAAATGTAATAATAATTTAATAACACCGTTACATGTAATCTTCAGAATGTCTCAGATTCAGTTTAGTTTATGATTTTTTTTAATTTTTTTTTTTATAAAATTAAATTGTATCAAGTTTTATTGTTATTGTTTGTAATGTGAATTGGTTAATTACATTTAAGTGAGTGTTAGACGATGACAAAGGTAATGTAAATATAAAAACATTAATTTGTTATTAGTACAGCATTTATTTGGAAATGAGCCTACATAATTAAATATCCAGTACTGGCTGCTATATTCATTGATATGTCCAGTATCTCTAATATCTGATTATAACTGATATAGTACTTATATATTGTGCATCTCTGCTATAAATTAGCAACTTTATCTATATTACCATGACATCTAAAATAACAGACATTAGAAAAATATTGTAGGTTATTATTTGTGTGTATCGCTAAACTAGTCACATTCCTGACTGAATGTTCTGTATGTTGTTTTTATCCTGACTTTGATACAAAGGTCAAGATGACACTTTATTAATGAAGTTAAGCCGTTACCAAAAACAAAAACAAAAACACACAAACACATCCATATGTGAGCTAATTAGCGACCACACATCCATTTCACATTATTAACAGCAAACTATAATTAAGCTTAATGGGTTGTTAATGACTAAAGTATGAAATGACATGTTTATAAGATGAATTACAAAAGAGTCCTTTATGTTCTAATCAGCGTTCTTCTGTTCCCTCCAGGTGTTTGGGTTGATGATGAAGGTGTTTATGTTTGTGAGGCCAAAAACCAGTTTGGATCCATCAAGGCTCTAGCCAGAGTCACTGTTACTGGTTTAGGTATGAAAATATATTGTTCTCCTTAACAAATTTTACAAATATTTTCACCATAACTGTCATAGTAATTATATGATCTGTTTGCAGAGCCCCCATTATTAGTTCAAGGTGCACCAGCTGTCACAGTGATGATCGGTCAGCCTTTGAACCTTCCCTGTATGTTATTAGATGGCATTCCTCTTCCTGACAGAGTCTGGACGCACAATGGAAAACAAGTGAGTGACGAGAGAGATGCTTACTGTGAAATTGAAATTCAGGGATAATGGACATGTTTTGATTAAGCTTATTCTTTTGTGTATGATCACTCTGTGTCTAGGTGCGTGTTGGCGGAAGAGTCTTTCTAAGGAGTGATGGCAGTCTGCATGTAGATAGAGCTGGAGTAGGTGATGCTGGGACATATGTGTGCACTGCCATCAATGTAGCAGGATCAGCCAATATTACCATCACAGTGGAAGTTCATGGTTAGTAGGCAGGGCCTGTTATCATTGGGTATAAGGCCACGTACACACTGAAAGTTTCAGGAGTGACAACCGCATGCGGGAGTGAGTCCCGTAAATTATCGTTCCATACAGAATTTCCATACGTTCCATATCGTTCCGGCATTTGTAACCATAGCAACATTTTGGCATCTTGCGTGAGTGAAGAAGAATTTAGCCGTTTGTTGTCTAAAGACTCTTTTTGTCCATCGATTTTAACTAAACTACAGCTGATAGATGTGTTGCTCTTTGTTTATGCTCAGGAGGCTGTTTTAGAGAGCGCTGTCTTGCAGTGTTGCCATGAGCGCTTTTATATTTAGTGAATTATGTGTAATGTAGATAGTTAACGCTTGATTATGAAGATCTGGCAATGAACTAAGGGCTTGTGAGGTGTGTCAACTGACAACCGAATTTAGCTGCAGTGTGTACCATACACACTGCATAGGTAAATGCGGTTGTCAATACCTGTACATTTCGGGAGTTAAGGCGGTTGTTGAATGCGGTTGTCACTCCCGTATTTTAGTGAATTATGTGTGTATAGAACGCGATTAAGGAATAAAAAGGTGAACTGACAACCGAATTTAGCTGCAGTGTGTACGTGGCCTAAATGATTAAAAAAAAAATTCCCCGTCTAGATTTATCAGCGTGATGATAGCAAGAGTGTAATGAGGAGATAATGGAAGAAGAAAAATGGATAGCTTTATGCAGCAATATGCAGTTTTTCAGACAACCAAATTAAAAGAACAAGTACACTGGTTTCAAACAATCCCTCATAATTTATGGTTTAACTACCAAACAGTTAGAAACTTAAATGAATAGTAAGATTTTTTTCAATCTTTATTTTACATTTCATAAACGTGAACCATTAATGGCAACGGGTAAAATGCTTCTCTTATTACATGTGTCAGAAAAGAGTCTCCATCTACAATCTTTAAGAACACTGAAGCTACAGAAGTCCTACATGCTATACATGAAAAATACATAATTAAAATATAGTTAATAATTAATACTATTAAAATAATAATAAAGATGTTAATCAGACAGTGATATAAAATTAAAAGAAAGAAAGAAAGAGAAGAAAGAAAATAAAAATCGATAAATTAATTAAAATACAAATGATGGCTTATTCAACTTATGATCAGTAAAATCTACAAGTTTTATTAACATTTTGGTGTGTTTTCCAATGAACAAACATCAAAAATCAATCTACATGTCATGATAAATTTACTTGAAAAATAAATATTTTAAACTTAATAAACTTGTTTTCAGATATTTTTTTAGAAAAAAAAATATTTATATAAATAAAATGAAAAAAGGACATTATTGAGGTTTATGCTTAAAATATATTTTCTGTATTCTCTGAAAACCTCGGATTTGTTATATCTAAAAAATCCAAAAATACTGATTAATTAAACGATTTTTCACTTCTCAAGTAACCCGTATCTCATCTTAAGATTGTTTTTATTATTAGTGGAAACAAAACAAAAAATATGTATAAAAAAAATCATTCTGCGGTACATTCAGCATTACAGTAATCCATCTGGTCCTTAATGAAGCTAAAATAGATGCTAATATTAGAGTTTCATATTTAGAAGCGATAAGCTGGATTCCTTGTGAAGAATCTTTGGCGTGAAGTTCTAATTGTGAACCGCTGGTTGTTAAGGCCCGTGAACAGCTGCTATTCTGATCTACTTTTGCAGCCCTTCCTGATATCAAGGCTGGTCCTCTGCAATACACAGCCAACGAGGGCACACCCATCTCCCTGTCCTGTGAAGCAAGTGGAGTTCCCAAACCCACCATCGTCTGGTCCAAGGTACATCACTCTTACTGTGGTCTTTTTTCAGTAATGGTGCTTCTGGCTGTGTCAACATCCCAGCAGTGACAGATAGTGACAGATCGCACCTTTCTAAACAGTTAGCTGGAATAATTTAGCATAATGGAGGCAGGAGAAGTGCTGATGCAGCCCATTCGTCTTTGATGCATGGCTTTCCCAATCGCCTTTCAAATGAATGTATGCTCACGTCCGCCTGCCCCTGTCATGGGAGGTTAAGTTTTCCACCGCTGTATCACAAAACGATAGATTGGGGGTGTATTGTCCGCAGTATCCGCTCGAGGCATGTAAATTGCTATTCTGGTCACATGAAAGAAGGTCTGCTAAAGTCATCTTGTTTCAGAGTAAAAAGGGGCTGGGGGATATGCAGGAGGAATGCCTGATTCCTGGTAACCTGAGAAGCCGCTTTAGAGGTTTCAGACAGGATGTGCATTCCAATGATGCATTCAAGTCATGTCAGAAAGATTGTATTTACAAGTTGAATGCACATGAACGTCACCACAAAGCCCTAATTGCGATTGGGAAACTCTGGATTTTCTTTTAGCCCTGAGTTTCCGAGTTGGGGGCATGTCAGTGACATGCAATGGAGGCAGTGTCTGCTTTAATAGTACATTTTTTCAAATTAATTATAATTTTTTTAGTTAGCGTAAAACTAAGGTGGGTGTACAAAGTCCCGTAGTGTTCTACAATTACAGTTATTTTTAATGCAAGAGCAGGTGCAGCCATTTGTATCTTTAATGTGCAAAGCTAGCAGTTTTACGTGGTAAAAAAAAATAGTTAATTTACTTTTTAGCTTAAAATTCTTCTTCGATTTTGCAATATAAATTCGCAATTTTGAGAAAAAACAATTCTTGAGAATTGTGAGATGTTAACTCGCAATTGCAAGTTTATGGCTGGCAATTCTGAGAAGAAAGTCAGAAAAGTGAGATGTATTTGTAATTGCAAGAAAACATTTTTTAATTGTGAGCTAAAAAGTTGCAATGACCTTTTTTCATTTTTTATTCTATGGTGCAATCTATCAAAACTTCTGACACAGGATATATAAAAAAGTGAAAATTCAGACTTGTGAGATAAAAGGCCTTTTTTATTTTATTTTATTCTGTGGTGGAATCTATGGGAGCTTGATTCTGCCACAGGATAAAAAAAGAAAGAAAACTTGAGACTTGTGAGATAAAAGTCGCAATTACCTTTTTATTTTTTATTCTGTGGTAGAAATTTGCTTCCATGGCTTCCAGTTATTTTAGCTGCACAAAAAAAAAACAGTCTGTTATGCTACTTTATTGCAAACTGGTATTTGTATTTTTTATCATAATCATTGACACACTTGTTTGTAGAGCAAAATGGTTTTACTGTTTTGTTATTCTTCTAGTTATAGCAGCTTATGAATCGGAAGTCTTGCATATTCAAAGACAGTAGTTTACTACTGTGTAGAAAAATAAGGTGGATTTAATGATTCAATTTACAGCACCTTCATAAATCGAATAAAAACATAAAAAGCAGTCTGCGCCAATAGTGTGCCAAGATTTCAGTTCCGGCTCAAGTTCCGGCTCGCGGGCCTTTTCTTTTGTGCCCCCCCCCCCCACTTCACTTATTTATCGTCCTATCCTAATAAAAGCAAAAAAACAAAAACAAAAAAACAATGCACATTCTTTATTCATTCTTTTGTAGATGTAAAGTGAAAAATCTTCTTGAATTTTATATATGAATGTGTATTGCCATCCTGTTCCAACCGAAGTGATTAGAACGGACCTGACATCGTAATTACGACTTCCCAGCTCAAAACTTCCCAGGAGGACTTAAAGACAATATAATCATTCTAGCCCAACATGCTTGTTTCAGGGTATTCAGGTTGTCTGCCGCCTTCTTCTCTCCCCAGGGTCGAGATCCCTCAAACAGGCCTGCGTCCGCACCTCTTGAGGCAGCTGATGGAAGTCTGTACATCCCCAGTCCCACAGCGGAGGATGCAGGGGTTTATGTGTGCACCGCCACCAGTGCTGTGGGCTACACCAGCAGAGAGATGCATCTGAGTGTTAACAGTGAGGAATATATGGATGATTTACTAAAAAAAAATAGTGTAGAGGTATTTTCTGAGTCTCTCATTTCAATAGGCAAACCAAGAATTGTTGGTGCTGAAGGGTCACAGGCAGTGGTTAAAATGGCAGCAGAGGTTGGATCAGAGGTCATCCTTCCATGTGAAGTTCATGGAAGTCCTACACCTCTGGTGACTTGGAGCAGAAATGGGCTACCGATACCTCCTGTCACGGCCTGGTAGGAAAATAATAATCAGTCCTTTCGTACCTGTCATACACCATATAAATTCACTAAGACACCTAACACACTATCGTTCATACGCTAATATAACAATGTTTCTTAAGCTACAAATCAACATATTAGAATGATTTCTTAAGGATCATGTGACACTGAAGACTGGAGTAATGTCTTCTTAAAATTTAGATTTGCCATCACAAAAATAAATTACATTTTAAAATATATTTACATAGAAAAGTGTTATTTAATTTGTAATATTTCACAATATTACTGACTTTTAAGCAGTAGTGTATTTTTCCGTTTATCCACATTCTGTCATTTAACCCATCTATTGTCCTAAGAAACTATACTCATCTGTCAAATTTGGCCCATATTAAGAACCGGAAAAAAATGTTCCGTATAAGAAAAAAAATCATACAGGTTTGGAAGGACATGAGGGTGCATATGACAGAAATTGTCCTGGTCCCAAAGTGTATAATGACAAAAAAAATGTTGAGGTACACAATTTGTGTGAAATTGTTAAACAATTCTGCCAGATACTTTTGGTAAAAGGTGCATGGGATTTTTAATGACAGTCAAGACCTTTTAACTCTCATCCGTTTATTTTGATATTTGCCAGATATTTAAAAGGTGCACAGTTTTCTGTTTATTTTGATATTTTATTTACAGATTTACAAAAAAGGAGAAAAAAAAGCATAACTTGCCAAACAGCCTAAGGTCACAGACCAAATGTGCTCATTAGATTCTTATGATAGTGTCACAAAACCTGTTAGTGAAGCCGGAAATGATGAGGTATTTTTAACCAAAGTTTTTGCTTTCAGAACAGTGTTGTTATAGTGCATAATAAATGGCAAAAATATGTCCTGATGAGTGATGAAGTTTTCTTGCTGTGAAGGAATGGGCCCTGGTGAGGTGATGTAGCCATCTATAAAAGGCTTCAGCTGTGTCAAAATTCACCCCAGCTGACTTCTCTTACCTCATTCTAACTCCCCTGGACAGAACTAGAGCCAGCTTGGTTTCAGCAAGAGCCACCGGTGCTCTGTTATGAAGGAGACACATTAGATTTCATCCTGATGGACTGATGCTTTGCATTTATTTGGCTTAAGTGAAAGCATCATATGCAGGCATTTTTTTCTCTCACTAATTTCATGTTTTGAGACTGTTGGATATAGCTGTGTGTTTTTAATTGTAGTGATCTATCATAGACCAGATCGTAAACTACCCAGGAGTACAATGATGTCACATAGTAGAAGTAACTGGAGATAAGACTCTCTTATACTGGCTAAAGTTGACATTTTTGCCTTCTTTTAACGAAATAATCCAGGTTTAATATCCGTTTAGCTCAATCGATATCATTTGGGTTACAAAAATCTGGGTTACATGAGTCACTCGTGAATGACGCCAGTCTGTAAACATTACTCAAAGCAATACTGTGTTTCAATAATACAGCCACAAGACATAAACAATATTCATGTTAACATGATTTTAGTGAGAAAAAAACGCTAAGCTTTTCTATGTGAAGCTATATCCAATTTTACAACTTTGTTACCATGACAACATAATGTAAACCCTAACACGACTGTTAAAAATGATGATTTAAACAGCTTTAAAGCTCAAATAATACACAAGTTTTAATAGAAGAATAAATGTTCAGTAGGTGCTTTTATAAAATTATAAGTTTCACATTTCTGCTTTTAAATCCTCTAAAATTGGCCTCATTCACTTCACTGTAACTCCCATTTTGCCGTCTTTTTAAAAGAAAACGAAGGACAAATCCCAATTATTTTAAGTGGTAATCAACATTATGCCGCAAATGTTTTAATGATTTTGGCCTTATCAAATTAAGATCAGACCAAAAACCTGTAAATGCATGTGTTGCAGAAAAGTTTTTTTTTTACGAAGGTCATGTGGACTCATACCTACTAGAAATGCAAGGTGTAAAATCACATGAGGTTCAATGGAAAACAGATGTGAAGTTCATTACATCGAGGTTGATGTATTTGCTCAGTAAACTGATGATGGCAGTGGGGCTGGAGCTGTAGGGATCAGAAAGGGAAGCGTGCTGGGATTTTTTTTAGTAGGTGCTGGAGCATGTTGATGGCATTAGTCAGAGGGATCCAGCAGATATACTGTAGGTATTGCAAGGATGTATGGATGACAGCTTTAGGATTAGGTAATGTGGTCTGTCTGTGAAAGCAGGGAGTTACTGGAACGTTGAGACACTGTATTCCTGGTAAAGTAAGGAATGAAACCTGTGTGTGTGTGTGTGTGTGTGTGTGTGTGTGTGTGTGTTTTGAGAGATAGTCACAAAGGAAGACGTGTAGCCTGCATAATGTTTGAGTCTCCAGGAGCTTCCTGTCTCATAAAACAGCATGTCGATGTCTCAGTCTGCCTGACTCCACTCCAGAGACATCTGCCCCACAGGAAGGAAGATTGTGTGTGGAAAGTGTGTTTAATCTAGAATCAGGTGGCTGCAGGGATGTTAGGGGGCACCAGTGCTTGCTTTAACCTTTGTTGCTTTTTTAAAAAATGTAGCCTCTTTCTCCTTTCTCTTTCTCTTTCTCTTTCTCTTTCTCTTTCTCTTTCTCTTTCTCTTTCTCTTTCTCTTTCTGGCCCATTCCAGCACTCTTGATTACCCTAATTACCCACAGTCCAATTTTGCCAGCATGCACATGTGTTGGTTCAGGCTGGTTCAAACTGCCCCAACAGGGTTTACACACTGATCAACAATAGAATTTGTTGTATGTTGGAATTTGTTTGGTGATTTTGAACCTAAACCAAAAAATGTACAATTAAGGAATATCAAACCACAGGTATTCAACAGATCCAATCTCTAAATTTGCATGCATGTTTTAGGTGCCAGTATGTTGTATGGAAGAGGAATGCAAAAAGCATTGTGCATTTCATGAATTTTTATTGTAAATTTTCAAGTCCTCAACATTAATGCTTTGTAAAAAATAACATAAGGAACAGTCACTCCAACACTGATGTTATTTCAGAAATATTCATTGTAAATGTTCAAGTTGGCAACAATAATGCTTTGTAAAAAAGAAAAAAAGGACAAAAGAAACAGTCACTCCAAACTGATGTTATTTCAGAAATGTTCATTGTATATTTTCAAGTTAGCGAAAACACACACACACACACACACACAAAGAATTAAAGAAACAGTCACTCCAAAACTGATGCTTTTTCAGAAATATTCACTGTAAACTTTCAAGTTGGTAGCCATAATACTGTTTAAAAAAAGAAAGAAAGAAAGAAAGAAAGAAAGAAAGCTAGAACAAAACACTCACTCTGAAACTGATGCTCTTTCAGAAATATACACTGTACATTTTCAAGTTAGCAGCCAATTACAGCCATAATGCCTTGAAAAAAAGGTAAAGAAGTCAAAAAAGTCTCTTGAAGACTGCTGCTTTGTCAAGCATAGAATCAGAAATTATTTTAAAAAAATCTAAATATTTTGATTATAAATCAAATGCTTCCTAATAACTGTGTTCACATGAGTGTTTCTGCTCAGATGTTTTGCAGTTTCGATATGACTTATAAAACAAAACTTTTATAATTCTGTTAATTCATTAGAAATTCTGTGTAATCTGTGTGAAGACAGTCTTTGGTACAAATCTTGGCCGCGACCCACTATTTAGTGATCTCAGTGTTAGTCCACATGTGCAATACTTGTGAGAAAAAAGTGGGAGGCGGAGTACTTTGTCCCAAAGGGGTTTGTTGAATATAGTAGCTTGTAGCTTCCTTTCAGATTTATTAGTTGTATTTGTATTTAGGTTGCCATAATAAAGTTGCTAAGCAAATGCTCAAAAGATTACGATCCAAATGAAACCAAGCGGATTTTCTCAATTGGTTTCAATTGCGCAAGTTAGAAACCAGCTTGTATGCGTATACACAAGACCACACATTCATATACACCACACGTACTTTTTAACAGACACATTTACTCTAAAACATGCCTCTTTTGACCTCAACACCTGACCTTTGACCTCTTCTTACGCAGGTTCACTGTTCTGCCGTCTGGTTCTCTGAAGATTAGTGATGTCAGGCTGATAGACAGTAAATTCTACACCTGTTCTGCTGCTAACCCAGCTGGCAATGTCTCACTCACCTACAATTTGCAAGTACAAGGTACAATCCAATAATTTCAGGATTTACAGTATCTGTGGAATAACTCTTAAAATACATGAAATAGAATGCAGATTTTGGGAGTGTTCATAGTTCATACTTTTAATGACAACATCTCTTTTAACGTTTGACAATGAAATTTTATATTGTAACAAAAAATGCTGTGGTACTATGAACTATGATATTGTGATAGTATCAGATAGTATTGCCATCATATTTTCATATGTACTGATGATGAGCATAATTATATACCATGCTGTTTTCCTCATAGTTTAAAGAATGCATACAATGCCATTTAAAAGTTTTGGGTCAGTAAGTTTTTTTTATTTTTTATAAATGAATACTTCTGTTAAACAAAAATGCATTAAATTGATCAAAAGTGAGAGTGAAAACACTTATAATGTTACAAATTTTATTTTAAATAAATGCAGTTCTTTTGAACTGTTTATTTATCAAAGAACCCTGGAAAAGTGTAGCACAAAAATATTAAGCCACACAACTGTTTACATCATTGATAATGAAAAGAAATGTTTTTGAGCAGCAAATCAGCATATTAGAATGATTTCTTAAGGATCATGTGACACTGAAAACTGAAATAATGGCTGCTGAAAATTCTGCTTTGCCAACAAAGAATAAATTACATTTTAAAATATTTTAAACAGTTGATATTTCACAATATTACTGTTTTTGCTGTATTTGTATCAAGTAAATGAAGCCTTGGTGAACATGAGATCTTTCAAAAGCATTAAAAAATCTTGCTGAACTCTTGTGAACTTTTGAATGGTAGTGTATAAAGAGGATAGTGTGGTCTTTGTAGACATTTACATTCTTAAAATTCTATAATTCAATTTCCTGTAACAAATGAACTGCCAAACAACATAGAAACCAGACTTTTTTTATCCTAACAGCTAAACCAAGGATTCAGCCAGCACCTACGTCTCTTAAGGCTCTGATTGGCCAGACGGTGGTGTTGCCATGTGTGGTCCAAGGAGAGCCAAGGCCTCAGATCAGCTGGCTTCATAATGGACTTCTTGTGGGCAGTGATAGGATGTTGAAGATCCAGGCGGTCCAGCACTCGGACAGCGGCACGTACAGTTGTGTAGCCAGGAATAGTGCTGGAGAAGATACCATTGAGATTGTTCTGAACATTTTAGGTATGTCTGTTAAACAAAACTGCAAGAATTACATTGTTCAACTGTAAACATTTATCATCGCACAAAGGACTCTTTGGAAACCAAAACATCTAAGGAAGGCAATCATCCCCAGCCAATGTAAATAATAACTAAACATGACTTATATGAGCGTGTAAATCAGTGAACATGGTCACAAATCACTTATCCCTGTGTTCCTGTGCTCTCCACTCTGACCCTTGAGTTGACCTTTGGCTTTGGGCCTTTAATGTTAACCTTGTACTTTATGTCATGTAACTACTTCTTCAAACGGCTTGACTCTAGTATAATTACTTTATGTGGTTACAGAGGGCCCCTATTTTGAGACAAATGGAGAGACCATCATTGAGACTGTTGCTAACAGCAGAGTGCTCATCCCTTGCCCTGCAAGAGGTAGGTAAACTAGCATAGCTTGTGACTAGCATATGATATGTTTTGGATATATTTCTGTATTTGTGGTGTATTTTCTTCTCTACTTACCTGGGTTAATTAATGCTTGGTTTAATATAATTTGTAAATTAAACATGAGGTGTTAGTGTGTTGGTGGTTTAAACTTGTTTAACAAGCAAAAAATATTTAGTTAACCAACTTTACTAGCTTTTTTTCATAAAAAAAGTTTTGCTATTAAACAGTGTGACTGTGCCCAATCATTAGCGAGACTAACATAAACCGGCCCCAAACCAGCAGGGAAATCTATGGTCTAAGTTTGTCTTTTTAGCAAAATTACAATTTAAACAAGTAATTTTTCTCTACTTTTCCAGATTCAACAAAGATTTATGTAAAGTCAGATTACATTTCTGTTATTATTGGCTGAGCTGTAGAATGTATCATATAATAGATGCAAATATATAACAAGCTATTTGTATGCTCTCTCTCTCTCTCTCTCTCTCTCTCTCTCTCTCTCTTTATATATATATATATATATATATATATATATATATATATATGGATAGGAAATTAAACATTTATTGGCAATAGAAATTCACACAAATGCATCCCTGCTAATTATAAATATTTAAAATCTTATTGACCCCAAACTAGTGTATATAAATATTTTTAGCAATTAATAAAGCTATAATAACAAAAATAAAGACATATCCATACATATATATGTAAACAAGCATATGTGTGTGAGAGATTGATGTGATAAAAGCTGTACTGAAAGCTGTCTTTGGGAGTTTTGTTTTTTTCCTGCTGTCTCTCACCATATGGTCTCTTTTCTCACCGCCGCCTCATTTTGGCTGCTGGCATCATCCTCGTTCGGTAACACTTTGCGCTGGTTTAACAGCTCCTTTCACATAAACAGACCTGGAAAGGAAGTCAAATGCCTTCATTTAGTAGAAGTGAGAGGTGTTTAGTGTGAATCTGTGTCTACAGTAATACATACCCAGCTCTTCCCGTGCACACTGTAAGCTAATAGGTGTTGTTTTGATGGAAACCTGCCATGGCAACCCTGCGTGTCGCGGATATGACATGATGTGTGTGTATGTATGTGTGTGCAGCAGCTGGAACACTACTCTTCTCCTCTGTCTCTGAGGGCCACATCTGCTTTCCTGCATGCGATGGCCCACTGGGAGAGGAATCCTAATTAGGGACTGTTGCAGGCGGAGAGGAGGAGGGCTAAGAGCAAGAGTATAGGGGAAGAAAGGGTTTGATGGGTCGTTTTACAGCCGGTTATCAGTCTGTCTTGAATCAGAGCAAAGATGGTCAAGTTATCCTTACTATTAAGTGGAAATTGTGCTGAATTGCTGTTCGTTTTCTTGCGTTTGTGTTGTATCTCTAATGTTGTTATGGCGACTGAGAATTCAGACATCTGTGTAGCACTTAATGAGAGGTACGTAATACAGATATGACAGTAAATAAGTGCAAACGGCTGTGCTGTCGTGTATGTTTGGTGGCAGATGACGGTAATCATTAGGCTCCAGCGAAAGTGTTTGTCTGTAAAATAAAGTGACGTACCTAATAATCACACTTCATAGGAAATGAGCTAACTCAAACACAACCTTTACAGTTGATTTATATGTGCTGTGTTATGATTTCACTCTACACTAAAAGTTTGGGGTCGGCAAGCCTCTTATTATTATTATATTAAGTCCAAAATGTATTAATACGTTATTAAAATGTAAAGTTGTATCTTTAGAACATGACTATTTTTCTAACAATAAAGTTCACTAAGGCTGAAAAAAAACAGCGATATTGTAAAATATTTTTAAAATAATGCTTTCTGTTTTAATATATATTGCTGACTTGCAGCTCGAGAAACATTTCTTATTATTATCAATGTTGAAAACAGTTGTGCTGCTTAATATTTTTGTGGAAAATGTGATGATTTTTTTCTCAGAATTCTATTATGAATAAAACGTTTTAAAATAGCATTTATTTAAAATAGATATCTTTGTAAAAATATAAATGCTTTGTTGTCACTTTTGATCAATGTAATACATCCTTGCTGAACAAAAGCAAAATGTTGATTAAAAACAAAAACAAATCTTTATTTTTATTTAATTTAATTTTTTTGCATTTTAATTAAGATTATGTTAATATAACCAAACTTAAATCATTTTTAAGACCACTGCACATCATAGTAATTTTAGTTTCTTTGCAAACAATCATAATTTTGATGGTGTTAGTGGTGCATGCATTTAAAAATTTTAACATCTATATAGAACACAGGCTGTTTTCTTATAACAGAATTTCTCAGTCCTACAGGTGTGTTAGATAAAGAAGTCATGTGCCAAAAGGAGTAGGAGTGAGGAAGTCTGTCCTTTTCAGATCAATCCATTTAATCAGGCTTGCACTGAAAGACATGACCCCACCCAAGGAACACACACAAGACTCTTTTTATAGCGTGCATCATCTGAAGTATTGTTCAAGGGATTTCTGACAAATAAACTGCTCCTAATGTTATCCTGTAATGTAAACGGGACCAGCTGCACACCATTCTTTAAGTCACAAAAACTATCAATCCAAACATTATGACTGTAAACATCTGCTCTGGGAGTTCTTTTCCCTCCACTTCTGATTGGCTTGTTGTTAAAAAAAAGTGGCTGACTTATCGTATACAGCGGCCCCTAAAAGTATTTGGACATTTAAGATACACTTAAAAAGAATGAATATCTTTGAATTACGTAATAAATTATTACACCAAGTGACATTTATTATAGCACAAACACACATTGAAATTAAATACTTCACTAAAAAGCTTGTAAGAAAGTGAAGACAAAACGCATTTATACAGTTTGTAGTTATAACATGATAGTTAATGTGACAAACTGCACCTGTGGTTACTCCAATAGGACACCTGTGTGAATTTGGCCTCAGTTGGTTACAAGTCATTGCAAGCAAAGTTACTTCTGAGAAAAGCTCCTACATCATTTATTTGCAGATGACACTTGGTTTGATATGTTCTGTCTCACCCTCATGTCATTTCAGACCTGTGTGGCTTCTTTATTTCTGTGGAACATCAAAGAAGATATTTTGAGGAATGTTTCAATTGCTTTTTGTCAATACAGGCTCCTTGGAAAAAGGTGCATTTACCAACATTTTTGCAAAGATCCAAAAACATACCTATACATAAAATTCACTTCAGTTTCCTGCTAAAATGAACACTAGTGGCAGTAAACAACTTTTCTGATGTAGTAAAACTGCTTGGCAGCTCACATGGTATGTGTAACTGATATGGATGCACAAGTCCCGTGAAACACAAGTCATGATAAAAGATTTTCAGAAGTTGTAGAGGTAAGCAAAAATAGCATGGTTGCTGCAGCCAATGGGTTTTTATCTCACAATTGGTTTTGTTAAAACTATCGGTTAGGTTTAGGGTAGGGTGTAGTGTAGGTGGTGCATTATTTTAAACACGATAGAGCAGTAATCTTTTAGTGCAACTGACTGGATTTTTCATTTCCAAACTGCCGCAATATGTACAACAAACAATAAAATGTTTCTAGATTCACATTCATCTGTATCGATTAAATCTGAACACTCTTTTAGCACTCTGCTGAAGTTAAAATGGGGTTCAAAACAACAGTGGACACTTTCATTGTGTGAACAGAAAAACACTGAGAAATTCAAAATGTACTTTATGTTTCACAGAAGAAAAAAGTCACACAAGTTTTAAAACAACACAAGGGGGAGATCTGTTTTGCAAATCTGATCATATAAAAGTGTTTGTTTCTCTTCACAAGACTTGGAATAAACCTCGTGATTCATATGGGTTCTTTTTATGATGCCTTTATGACCTTTTTGTATCTTCAACATTTTGGTTACCTGGAATTTCAATGGAGGAAAACCTCAGAAACCTCTAAGGTTTCAATAAAAATGTCTTATATCTTCTATGTTTTGAAGATTAACCAAAGTTTGAAGAGTGAGAACATGATGACAGATTTTCTTTTTTGGATGAACTATTCCGAATAGTTCTGAATGTCCAAAAGTGTCCAAATACTTCTTTTGGGCCTCTTTTTGCATGTTGTTTTATCTATATTACAGTATATTCCTTCCACCGCTATATAGACTCTACATGTCACATGGGAGAGTTTCATCTAAAGTGCTCTGGGTGAAACCAAACACAAATAAGCACTTCTCAGTATCTGTCATTCCTGCCCAGATGGCCGTTGAGGAGGTTTAAGAGGTGACTGTAAAACAAGTACAAGGTTACCCCCTGCCCCGTCACTTAAAGCTAACCTTGTAAAGTTCA
This sequence comes from Schizothorax lantsangensis, assembly GCA_027422415.1. Classification (NCBI taxonomy): domain Eukaryota; kingdom Metazoa; phylum Chordata; class Actinopteri; order Cypriniformes; family Cyprinidae; genus Schizothorax; species Schizothorax lantsangensis. The sequence continues at coordinate 18,574,977 of CM049851.1, forward strand.
TCTCACGTCTGTTAAAGGGGTCTTGGAGGTTGATATAGGACCTCATTGGTGTGTTTGAACTACTCCCCTTACTGCTGTCCTGAAGTCTCTTGACTTTTGTCTTTTAGCTATAAATCTGGTGTTCTTACGCTTGATCAGTTCTCTTCTGATATACTGCGTCTGGCATCTTCACTCGGTGCGTTTCACCTTGAAGTACTGTTTGACAGGACATCGGCTCATCCACTTCTGAGGAAAGAAATTTACCGGCATCCTCTTTGTTTCTGCTCTGTGTTGCCTCGCTGTCAGATGGATTGATATCTGGTCTTGTTCTTAAGCTCTGGCGAGCCGTGTTCATTGTGCAGAGGGAATTGTGATTCTGTCTTCTCTGATCGATGTCTTCTCTTTCACACATACTGTTTCTCTATCTCATTTGTTCTTTTGCTGTTGTCATCCCCTGGCTAGGGTCTCCTGCTCCTTGGGTGCGATGGTTCAAAAATGGCCTGGAGGTCCATATGGAGCGATCGGAGCACGGTGTGTCTTTGGCTGAGAATGGCTCGCTGGTGATTGGCTCAGCTTCGGCCAGTCACAGTGGAGATTTTAAGTGTGTGGCCACTAATGAAGCAGGATCAGTGGAGAGGAAGACCAGGCTAAAGGTCAATGGTGAGACTTTTGCGGCATTTCCACATGGCTAATAGCTTTATGATACATTTGTTAATTAATGTCTATTTAGTCTAATATATAAAATTTTATAATAATTTTTACTGAATTTTGGATGACAAATTATGAAACAATTTGTTTAAAGTGTGCAAGATTTACAAATTTGTATTGGTGACTCTTAATTTATCCTGTATAGTGTACAGAAGTTAATTGGAACAAATTTCTGTTTTGTATTATTTTAGAGTAGGCACTTACTGTAGATTTATTTGAAGCTTTTCATTGCTTGATTACGTGCCTAATTAAATACAAGCAAATTACTGTCAGGGTTTAGTGCTGGATTGAATTATGCTGAATGATTTCTTCATCTCACAAATCTAGTTCCACCAGAGATCCAATATGATGGGCAGCCTTTGAATCTGACAGTCACACTGAAGCAGCCCCTCACATTGGGATGTGATGCTTTCGGCATCCCAACCCCAACCATTACCTGGACTAAAGACAACAGACCTGTAGGTTTCCTCATGCATGGTGATTTTTAATTATTTTTTTTATTTTTTTTTATTAATTATTATTATTTTATTATTATTATTATTATTAATATTATTATATATATATATATTTTTTTACTACCTGTTTGACTCTCCTCCAGTGTAATGGTAACATAGTGCCACCTAGTGGCCATAAAATTAATCTCAAATCTTGGCCGCTGCTCTTAGAAATCAATTACCCGCTCTGTGCTTCTAGGTATTGGAGACTCCAGGGGTGTATCTGCAGAATGGAAAAAGGCTTTTAAAGATTTACCGTGTTCAGCATGATCACGCTGGCCACTTTTCCTGCACTGCCCAGAACTCTGCTGGGGAAGCCAGGAGGGAGTATATTATTGAAGTACAAGGTGAAATATAGACAGACAAGCTGTGTAATTTAAATTAACCTTGAGGTGTATGGAACAAAGGCTAAATATTAGGCTTTGTTTTTGTATTTAGTTTGTAACATTTGATACAAATCCCTTTAGTTTCTCATTTATTCATATGTCCTGATGTGTACATTTAGCTCCACCAGTAATTTCAGGCACCTCAGGAGTGCAGGAAATGACCGTCATGGCAGGGCAGGAAGTGGACATGCAGTGCAGAGTTAGTGGCCACCCACTGCCTACAGTGGAATGGAGTCATGATGGAGAGTGAGTCAATGACACACACAATTACATGCTCCTGTCTTCCAGCTTCTGTGCTCATGTGTGTTTTTCACAACCTCTCTCAGAGTTTTATCCCCTAATGGAGACCCTCATGTGGAGTTTCTGGAGAAGGGGCAGGTGTTGAGGGTCAAGTCTGTCAGGCCGAGGGATCGTGGCCTGTATCAGTGTGTGGCCAGTAACAACGCTGGGACTCAGACACGGCAGTTCAGGCTGAACGTACAAGGTATGATGGAAATCATAGGGAATTAAACAATTCTGGTTCCAGTTCCTATTACTGTTTCCTTGATTATGTAATTAATTCTAAGCCATATGTGTTTGACTCATTAAAAATAAACAAATTATAAGAGTCATTCATTTGGGAATCAGACTACACTGTTTGTGCTGTATTGTTTTGTTTCACTAATAACAACTGAATCATAAGAATCATCATTCAAGAATTTGAATATACTGGTTGTGCTGAATAGTTTTGATTCACTAAAAAGAATTGAATTATAAGAGTCATTCGTTCAAGAATTTGACTACACTGGTTTCATTTTATAGTTTTGATATACTAAAATAAAAGAACTGAATTATAAGAATCATTTGTTCAAGAATCAAACTTCACTGGTTGTGCTCTATGATTTTGATTCACTAAAAAGACCTGAATAATAAGAGACATTTGTTCAAGAATCAGACTACATTGTTTGTGCTCTATGGATTTGTTTTACTAAAAAAACAAAAAGAATCATAAGACTGATTCTTTGAATAATAAGACCAGACTGACTGATTGTAGTGTATGGTTTTGATTCACTAAATGAACAAAATTATTAGAGTAATTCATTTGTGACCCTAGACCACAAAACCAGTCATAAGTAGCACGGGTATATTTGTAGCAAGCAAAAATACATTGTATGGATCAAAATTATCAAATGTTTTTTTTATGCCAAAAATCATTAGGATATTAATTAAAGATAATTTTCCATTAAGATATTTAGTAAATGTCCTACCGTAAATATATCAAAACTTAATTTTTGATTAGTAATATGTAATGCTAAGAACTTCATTTGTACAACTTTAAAGGTGATTTTCTAAATATTCTGCACCCTTAGATTCCAGATTTTCAAATAGTTATGTCTCAGCCTAATATTGTCCTATCCTAACAAACCATACATCAATGGAAAGCTTATTTATTCAGCTTTCATCTTATCCGACTACATTGGTTCTGTATGTATTTGATTTACTTAAACGTGACATTTTAATTTTCTTATAAATGTAACACCCCCCCCTCCCCCTAAAGACTGCAGCCACTAGCGTCAGTCGCTAGTGCGCCTCTTGAGATCAGGGGAGTGAGCACCTGCACAGCACCTACCCGCTGGCCTCCGTTACATATATATTTATCTATATATTTTCATGGAAATTTCTCAGTTCCCAACACCCACATTTTCTTCATCTTTACTATCATCCAGTTCTTATCCAATCTTTATTTATTCTCTGTCTTTTCACAGCTGCTCCCATGATTCGTGATGCCGGTGAGAATTCAGAGGTGATTGTCGTTCTGGGCTTCCCTGCTGTTCTTCACTGTGAAGTTGAGGGGATCCCACTTCCCACTATCACCTGGCTAAAGGACAACCAGCCCATTGTGTCCAGCCCTCAGCTCACGTACACACAGGGTGGACAGTCTTTGCGTGTGGCTACGGCCCGTGGTGAGGATGCAGGCACCTACACCTGCCGAGCAACTAACCTGGCTGGAACAGCACACAGACACCACACATTAAGAATTATGGGTAGGTATGCAAGGTAAAGAGATTTACATAGCTAAAGCTTCTTTGTTTTTGTCAAAGATTAATGCTGTGCCATTTCCTCAGTACCTCCACAGATTGAGGGGGATTCTACGACTCTCAGCTTTGGCAGAAGAGAAGAGAAAGTGAGAATTAATGGGACATTGACTTTGTCGTGCCTGGCCAAAGGCTTTCCAGAGCCTGTCACACAATGGTTTAAAGATGGACAGGTCCGTATATCTGTTTTATGTCTCTCAGGTTGTTCCATAGTTATGTCTAGACCATACTGCATGATTGTGAGTGTAATATTGCTTTTTATGCAGCAGTTAACGAACTAACTAGAATATTACAAAAAATGTAAGTCACTTACATTTTAAACACAATTAATATGTATGTTTGTTCCTCCAGCACGATCAAGTCACTGAACAACATGTATTTGAGGATCTGGATTAGCAGCAATTTCAAACGTATTGGTTGAATGAACGATTCAATGACTCAATCATACATATAGTCACTTGTTTCATTTCTGGATAAATCAGTGTGTTTGAATACATTTGTTTAAATAATGATTAAATTATTCACTCATACAGTCACTTTTTGTGTTGTTGGACTATACAGTTTATATTGAAAAGATGCTGTTTTTATTTGCTTTCTTCTTTGATTGTCTAGTTAAAATTAATTCAAGGAATGAAACAAGAAATTAAAATGAAAGCAAGAAATATTCCTCTGAGCCACAGCAGCTCATGTCCAGGAAGGAACTGGGCCTGAAATCATCCCTGGGCTCTTCTAATCATCTTTTGAGGAGTAATGAATGAAACAGTCATATTGAAACACTCTCTATTCACTCTCTTCCACAGCTATTAAATGGGAACACGCACACCGGTCTGAGAGTGAACAGTCACATGCTCCTCATCGAGAATGCCATGTTGTCTCATGAGGGCCAGTACACATGTGTGGTTACCAATTCTGCTGGAGAGGACAAGAGAGACTTCCACCTTATTATACAAGGTCAGTGCAAATTATACACACATTAACTTTAGTTGATATGTGTAGATATTAATGATTGTTTCTTGAACTACCTCCTCAGTGCCTCCAATCTTTCACCGAGTAATAAATGGTGCTGCTGGTTTCTCGCTGGGGGAAAGAGAAGGAGATGAAGAGGATCCTGACGGCACTGAAGGGATGGTTGAAAGGCGAGAGGTGGTACTGGGACACTCCATCAGTCTGTCCTGTGAGAGCAATGCTATTCCTCCTCCTCGACTCAGCTGGTACAGACAAGGCAGGCAACTTACCAGCTCAGATGGAGTTGTGTTGTTACCTGGTGAGTGGAGTGAAATGTTCTTTTGGTGCCATGAATCAGCAAATAAGCTTTATTAAACAGTAATATTTTGAAATATTGTTACAATTTGATAAATATATTTTAAATATATCTTAGAATGTAATTTATTCCTGTGATGGCAAAGCTGAATTTTCAGCATCATTATTCCAGTCTTCAGTCTCCCACAGAAATCATTTTGATATGCTGATTTGCTGCTCAATAAAATTGTTTTATTATTATGTTGAAATGTTAAAAACAGTTGTGCTGCTTGATTTGTTTTGGAAACAGTGATACTTTTTTTCCATTTTCGGTAACACTTTAGAATAGGGAACACTTATTCACTTTTAACTATGACATTTCCCTCAATAAATTCCTAATATGCTGCTTATTAATAGTTAGTAAGGTAGTTGTTAAGTTTAGGTATTGGGTAGGGATGTAGAATAAGGTCATGTAGAATAAGGCATTAATATGTGCTTAATTGCTACTAATAAATGGCTAATATTGTGGTAATATGCATGCTAATAAGCAACTAGTTAAAGAGACCCTAAAATAAAGTGTTACCCAGTTTTCTTTGATGAATAGAAAGTTCAAAAGAACAGCATTTATTCAAAATATAATTATTTTTCAACATTATAAAAATATTTACTGTCACTTTTGAACAATTTAATGCATCCTTAAATAAAAGTATTAGTTTATTTTAAATAAGAAAAAAATATTGTATGTACTTGTATGTATGTATTAGCATGTCTAGTACATGTGCAAAAACTTGGTTTTACCATGTGAACACCATGGTTCTTTTTAGTTATTGTATAGTTAAAAACAAACAATGCCATCAATTTTGAACTGGAAGATAAAACACTGGCATATACAGTAAATTTTTTGTTTTTTGTGTGTTTCTCTTCAGGAGGGAACGTGCTGCAGATTCCACGGGTTCAGCTTGAGGATGCTGGGAAATATACCTGCCAGGCTGTGAATGAAGCTGGAGAGGACAAAATGCACTATGACCTGGAGGTGTTGGGTAAGGAAGTAAATCCATCAGGCAGATCTCTCTGGCATTCAAATTGTCAGCTTCATTAATAATGAGCATGAATAATCTACATAAACGTCACTAATTTTACATTTTACGCAGTTCCTCCTTTGATTGATGGCCAGACTGATGAGTTCATGCAGGACGTGGATGCTGTGGTCAACTCGACAATATCACTGCGCTGTGATGTCACAGGAAACCCCACTCCATCTGTATCTTGGCTGAAGGATGGTCTGCCCCTCTACAGCGGCCCTCACCATCAGATATTAGAGGATGGGAAACTGCTGAAGGTGATGATCATGAGCTCAGAAATATAAGAGTTTTACCCCATTTCTCTCCTAATTAAGCATAATATCTTTGATTTATAGGTTATCATTGATTTATGTTACATGGTTGATACAAAGATTTAGCTTATTTGAGAGAATAAAATGAAGTGCCATGCCTTGTATAACTCCTCTGTGTATCTCTGTAGATACTGAGTGTGCAAGTGTCAGATGCGGACAGTTATCAGTGTGTGGCAGAGAATAAGGCTGGAGCTGTCGAGAGACTCTACAGCTTGTCTGTTCAAGGTAGGAGCAATTGACAGGGTTCCAACAATCATGGAAAACCAAGAAACATCAGGGAATTGTGTTTTTCAGCCCTGAAAATGTCATGAAAATTATTAAAAAGTCTTGCAAAAATTAATGGAAATTTCATTAATTATGAATAGTTATGTTATGCTCTAAAATATTTCATAGACTAAATTATGGCAATATTGGGGGAAAAAGAACTTGCTATGGTATAAGCCATGGTAGTGTGTAATGTCAAATAATTTTTTGAGTCTGTTCTTATTTCCAATGAATTGTCAAACATTTCACAGATCAGTCTGAAAGATTCATTAGCGAATCACTTGGGATTGTAATAGTATTAAAATCCTTATCCAGAAAGACTGGAAAGATTTCTAAAGATTTGTAACTTGTAAAGTGTATTTATTATGTACACTACCATTCAAAGTTTGGGGTCTGTAGAGATTTTTTTAAGAAGAAATTAATACATTAACTCTGCCATTAATGGGGAAGTCGTGGCCTAATGGTTAGAGAGTCGGACTCGTAATCCAAAGGTTGTGGGTTCGAATCTCGGGTCCGGCAGGGATTGTTGGTAGGGGAGTGAATAACCAGCACTCTCTCCTCCTTCAATACCACGACTGAGGTGTCCTTGAGCAAGGCACCGAACCCCCAACTGCTCCCCGGGCGCTGTAACATGGCTGCCCACTGCTCCGGGTGTGTGTTCACTTAGGATGGGTTAAATGCAGAGAATACATTTCACTACTGGTTATATACTCTCTATGTAATTGTGTATGTGACAAATAAAAAAATTCTATTCTATTCTATTCTCTAATTCAGCAAGAACATATTAAATAGATTAAAAGTGACTGTAAAACAAACACATATATCATTGATATAATAATATCAAATATTTATATTTCAAATAAATGCTGTTCATTTACCATTTCTATTCAACAAAGAATCCTGAAAAAAGTATCATGGTTTCCATAAATATATGAAGCAGCACAATTGTTTTCAGCATTGATAAGAAATGTTTTTTGAGCAGCAAATCGCCATATTTGAATGGTTTCTGAAGGATCATGTGACACTAAAGACTGAAGTAATGATGCTGAAAATTCAGCTTTGCCATCACAGGAATAAATTACTTTTAAAAATATATTACACTATAAAAAGTTATTTTAAATTAAAATATTTTTATATTATATTATTGTTTTACAGTAGTCAAATAAATGAGCAAAGGAGCATAACTAATTAGCTATTTGTGTAATACACTATTAATACAGCATGTATTTTTCTTAGTTCCACCAAGGATTGTGGGTCGCCGAGAGGAGGATATGAGTGTGGTGGAGGGTCACATGATCTCTTTGCTGTGTGATGTGCAGGCATACCCGCCTGCTGACATCATCTGGACCAAAGATGGGCAGATGCTGGAGTTCAGCACTGGCATCCACATACTGCCAGGTGATTTGCAGTCTAACTCTCTGTGTGTATCAATAATGCTTCGTGAAGCGTGTATGTATGTATGTAATGTTCCATCATCATGTCCAAAGGTGGTCAGATGCTGCAGCTTCCCAGGGCTGGACAGCAGGATGCCGGCCAGTATGTCTGTACAGCCACAAACTCAGCTGGACAAGACCAAAAGAGCATTCTCCTTACCGTCTATGGTTAGAGGACTATGGGTGTTTTTGTTAATTAATTTCTTCAGCAGATAAATATAGCAATGAACACTTTTTGATTTGGCCCTTTCTAGCCCTGCCTTCACTGGTGCCACGTCTTGAATCAGAGTCAGAGGTTATGACATCTCATGTCGGGTCATCACTTATTCTGCGTTGTGAAGCCAATGGCACCCCTGAACCAGAGGTCACATGGTATCGTAATGGACTTCAGCTGGCTGCTGGGAATGGTTTGAGGATAGAGCGCCAGCAACTTGAGATAGTTGGGGTGCAGGTAAGAAAGCACGGAAAAAACTTACGATGTTTTATGGGAGATTTGCAAATGCTTCCACATGTAGACAACTTTAAATGCATATGAAGTTACATAGCATATACACTACTGTTCAGTTTTGGGATCATTATTTTTTTTAAGAAACTAGGATTTAGCAAGGAAGCATTAAATTGATCAAAAGCGACTGTAGTGACCACCAAATCAGCATATTACAATGATTACTAAATGATCATGTGTGATGCTGAAAATTCAGCCTTGCATCACAGGAATAAATTGCATTTTTAAAATATATAAAAATTTGTATTAAGTTCTATTTTGTAATAATATTTGTACAGTACTTTTGATTAAATAAATACCACCTGGGGGAGCTTAAAAAAACAAAACCGACCTCAAACTTTTGAACAATAGTGTAACTGTATAAATAGTGTAAATGTATAAATAAGCAGTGCATTTCTAGTTATTGCTTTGTTGACATGGTTTCTTACATTCTCTAGGTGGCTGATGGCGGGGTGTACACCTGTAAGGTGTCCAACATTGCAGGTCAAGTAGATCGCACCTTTAGAGTAACAGTCCATGGTGAGTCCTAAAAACACAGCACAAGTGAAACATTTATGCTTTATAACAGTTACAGGTGCAGTGAGCAATTTTGCTATCTTTCACTTTTAGTGCCTCCTGTGATGGAGGGCCCTCTTCATGAGACCCTCACTCAAAACATGGGCTCACACATCACCCTCATCTGTGAGGCCTCTGGCGTACCTGTACCCAACATTGCTTGGCAGAAAGACGGCTCTCCTATTGGTCAGTTAAATGCTGGACACCTTCAGATTTTAGTGTGAATATGTTTTTTACTTATGTTTTTGCATTTTGTTGTTTGTTCCTTTGTGTAGAAAGCAGTTTGCAGTGGAACTGGTCAGCGAGAGGAAATAGACTGGAGTTAGGCCCTCTGCAGGTCTCTCATGCTGGCACTTACACCTGCATCGCTAAAAACAGTGAGGGGCAGACGCAGAAGGACTACTCCCTTACTATATATGGTAAAACAGCAACTTATCGCTAATCTCAGTATCAAATAATCCCAGTCTTTTTTCTTGATTCACACTGTGTGTGATTTACTCTACATTCCAAATAACCAAATGCATTTGGCTCCATCAGCGTCACCCACCATTATAGATTCTGGCCACCCATCAGAGGTCAGTGCACCTGTTGGGGAGGAACTGACTCTTGAATGTCGGGTGATGGGTACACCTACTCCCAAAGTGAGCTGGCTGAAGAACGGAAAGACTCTTGAGAATGAAAACACAGAGCATATGGAGTAAGGCTCTCACAATGATTCATTAATTTATTTCTTTTTTAATACTACTACTACTAATAATGATAATAAATCTTTAATGTAATATAATAAAATATATTGTGATATATATAATATAATATAATATAATATAATGATAGTATTTTTATCTGAGAACACATTGAAAAAACTATTTTAAAAAAATCAGAAGAGAGAATCTTTATGAAAACTGAAATTAAATTGTTCAATTCCTACATCTTTCCAATCAGTTGTTTTGCTTATAATATGATTTGTAATTAATTGTATTAAAAATATTAAATTGTATTAAAAAGTCAGTAGTGGGACTTTGACCCCACTGTATAATATATACAGTATATATTATTAATATTTTGATATAATAAAGCATTTTTTTTTCAATTTATATTCCAACTTTGTGCTTTACAAAGAAAAGCTTGTTTATAGTTCATGGTTATATACTAACTTATATACTCGTGTTTGTGTACTTATATACACGTGTATTACAGTATCTCTCCAGATGGGAGCACTCTAACACTTCTGAATATAAGGCCAGAAGACTCAGGAACATACACCTGCCTGGCTGTCAGCTCCGCTGGCCAAGAGAGCAAGATCTATACCTTGTTCGTACTGGGTGAGAGCAGCTTTTTCTCTATAGTGTTTTAGCAGACACAATACAAATCTGTTAAATAATTTCTATGCTTTTTGCACTGCAGTTCCTCCCTCCATAAGTGGAGAGACCAGCGTCCCCCGGGAGGTGCACACCACTCAGCACAGTGTGGTCACACTGGAGTGCAAAGCCACTGGGACTCCTCAACCTCAAATCAGCTGGCTGAGGGACGGTCATCCTTTACTCCTGTCACCCCGTGTCCGCCTGCTTTCTGCAGATACTGTTCTTAGGTAATTTGTGCACGCACAACAGATCACAATTTCTGATATTATAGATATAACATTAGATTGACGGTGTCCTGTCTCCTTTGTCGGAACAGGATTGCACCGGTGCAGCTGTCTGATTCTGGCATCTACACTTGCGTGGCTCGTAGCCGAGCTGGATCAGCTGAACTCAACTTTGACCTCCACGTGCAAGGTACAGCAGACCTTTTTAATTGATTAATTTATGTAAACACGAATCAGTTAACAAATAATGTATGGAAATAGAAACAACAAACCTGCAAGTTTTTAACCATTGCTGTTGGTCCCCCTCATCAGCTCCCCCTGCGGTTGAGCGCACAGAGCCGACTGAGCAGGTGGCCGTGGTCCAGGGCTCTTCGGTAACACTGACCTGTGAAGCCCGTGGTGTGCCTCCTCCAACTCTATCGTGGCTGAAAGATGGCCAACCGCTTTCACTGCACCGTAATCTTCTGCTGGATGGACAGGAAACTCGCTTCCTGCTCTCTGATGTGGGTCCCAGTGATGGAGGCCTCTACAGCTGTGTGGCGAGCAACCAGGCAGGAAGCAGTACCAAGACTTTCAACCTGACCGTGCTAGGTATTTGCAGTTGAAATCAAGTAAAGAAATTAGAAATTTAAATTAAGACATTTTTATCTCGCAGAAGCTTTTGTGTTCCCCTGCCAAACTTTGTGCTTGCTGTGAAACATTTGCATTGGGTCGCAAATATTTTGTGATGAAAATTTGTGCTTTTGTGAGAGAATGGCAAAGTTTGTTGAGGGGACACAATACCTTTGCCAGAGTATGCATATTTTCTTATGGAAATGCAGTACTTCCTCATTTCATATTGCATTTCCTCTTAGGTACTTATAAATGCATAATATCTGATATAAGTAATACACTGAGGATGTATTTTCCCATAATAGAGCCCCCCAAAATCTCTGGCTCTTCATCCCCTGATGAACAGCTGGTTGCAGTGGACAGTGTGCTGGAGCTGGAGTGTATCGCGACCGGTCTTCCCCCTCCAACCCTCAGCTGGCTGAAAGATGGGCGTCCACTACAGGACAGCATGGCAGTAATAGAGAAAGATGGGCAGCTGATCAGAATCAACAAAGTTCAGGTGATTAGAATCTGGTGCTTATTCAAATGAAGGTGTTTAGCTTGTTTGTAATAGATAGGTTTGCATTTGTTTATGGCTTTGAGGTTATACCAGTATGTTTTGAAACAGGTGGAGGACGCAGGTCTGTATACGTGTATTGCTAGTAGCCCAGCAGGAGAGGATAGTAGAAACCATTGGGTGCGCGTTCAGCGTGAGTATATGTGTGACAGTAAAGACTTTTATAATTTTACAAAAGATTTTAATTTAGAATAAATGGTGTTCTTTTGTACTTTCTATTCATCAAAGAATCCTGAAAAAATGTATCACAGTTTCCACAAAAATATCAAGCAGAACAACTGCTTTCAACATTGATAATAATGAGAAATGTTTCTTGAGCACCAAATTGACATATTTTTTGAAGGATCATGTGAGACTGAAGACTAGTATTGATGCTAAAAATTCAACTTTGCCATCACAGGAATAAATTACATTTTAAAAAATATAGTAAAATAGACAACACTGAAAAAATCTCATGAAGGACCATAGTTCTAACAGATGAATCATTTGTCCGATCACTTTCAGTTCCACCCACTCTTCTCGGCTCTAATGACGTCAGAACTGTATCAGTTCCAGCTAAAGGTCACTTGACACTGGAGTGTCAAACCGACAGTGACCCTCCACCAGAGATTGAGTGGTACAAGGATGATGTCAAACTACAGGTGAGTTGCTCAGTGAACTTTCTGGATCTATATTGTAACTTTTACTTTCACATATCACAATCACATTATTCTGCCTTTTCTGTCTCTCTCAGTTGGGAGGTCGAATTCAGTCCATTGCTGGTGGACAGTATTTGGAAATTCAAGATGTCCGGACCCAAGATAGTGGACAGTACAGCTGTGTGGTCACCAACATTGCTGGCAGCACCAGTCTGTTCTTCACTGTAGAGATTCTCTGTAAGTTTGTGTCACTCATTCTCATGTCGTTTCAAACTTGTGTGACTTTCTTGCGTGGAACTTCATATACACATAAACATATACATTGCTGTTCAAAAGTTTGGGGTTGGTGAGTTTTTTATGTCTTTGAAAGAAGCCTCTTATGCTCACCAAGGCTGCATTTATTTGACTAAAATGTGCAAAATATGAAATATTGTGAAATATTATTACAATTTAAAATAGCTGTTTTCCATTTGAATATATTTTAAAATGTAATTTATACCTTTGATGCAAAATCTGAATTTTCAGCAGTCATTACTTCCAGTCTTCAGTCACATAATCATTAAGAAATTATTCTAATTTGATGATTTTGCTGCTTAATATTTTTATAGAAACTGTGATACAATTTCAGGATTCTTTGATGAATAGGAAGTTCAAAAAACAGCATTTATATAAAACCGAAATCTTTTGCTGTCACTTTTGATCAATTTAATAGATCCTTGCAGAAAAAAAGAGTAACACTTTATTTTAAGGTGTACTTTTTACACGTTACATGTACTTACTATTATAATAACAATTAATTATGCATGATCCTAACCCTAACCATATAGTAAGTACATGTAGTTAATTAATATTACTCACTCAGTACTTAAATGTATAACTACACTGTAACAAGGACACCTTAAAATAAAGTGTAACCAAAAAAGTATTAAAAATCATATTGACCCCCAAACATTTGAACTTTTATGAATGGTAATGACAGATTACATTTCAAGTGCTTACCCAGATAGCATGCGGATGTGGGCCACTTAAGGCAATGATACAGCACTGCTGGCCTTCTTATGGCCTGTACAAAATGGATGTAAGCCTGAAGTGGCCCATGTGGTAAATAGTGAATATGGCCCAAATAGTGCCAGCCAAATGTGGGCCACCTTTGGCAAAAATGTGGCACAATCGACAAAGGCTAATCAAGGTGTAAACCAAATGTGGTCCACATATGTTTGAGCAAATGTGGCACAGGTATATTAAAACGTATCTGGGCCAGTTTCGGCAAAGATAGGGCACAGTGAGCTCTGGATAATGTGGCTGTGAGCCTAAAATGGCCCACATATAAAATGACAAATATTGGCCAAATAATTAATAACAATTTGGGCCACTTTTGGCAAATATACTGCGCTGTCAGCATTAGTTATTCAGTGTGTAAGCCTAACTTGTCCCACATTTGTCATGGCAAATATATATATATATATATATATATATATATATATATTTATTTATTTAGTCATTTAGCAGATGCTTTTATCCAAAGCGACTTACAAATGAGGACAATAGAAGCAATCAAAACCAACAAAAGAGCAACAACATGCAAGTGCTATGACCAGTCCTGACCTGGATAGCCTAACACAGTACATGTAGCAAGTTTTTTTTTTTTTTTTTTTTTTTAAACAAGTAGATAGAATAGAAAAAAGAAAGCTAGTGTTAGTTTTTCCAAGAAAAACCAGCAGTTACAGATTAAATATGCAATTGATAGAGGGTCAAGTGTGTGTTTTTTAATTTTTTATAAAAAGACAGATAGATAAAGTAGAATTAGAATAGAGAGTGCTAGAGTTAGAGGGTCAAATAAAGATGGAAGAGATGTGTTTTTAGCCGTTTCTTGAAGATGGGTAAGGATTCAGCTGCTCAGATTGAGTCGGGCAGATCATTCCACCAGGTGGGAACAGTTAATGAAAAAGTCAGTGAAAGTGATTTTGTGCCTCTTTGGGATGGCACAATAATGCGTCGTTCAATTGCAGAACGCAAGCTTCTAGAGGGCACATAGGTCTGAAGTACTGAATTTAGGTAAAGAGGTGCAGAGCCAGAGGTGGTTTTGTAGGCAAACATTAATGCCTTGAATTTTATGCGAGCAGCTATTGGTAGCCAGTGCAAATTGATGAACAGAGGTGTGACATACGTTCTTTTTTGGCTCATTAAAGATTAATCTTGCAGCGGCATTTTGGATTAATTGTAGAGGTTTGATGGAATTTGCTGGAAGACCTGCCAAGAGAGCATTGCAATAGTCAAGTCTGGACAGAACAAGAGCTTGAACAAGGAGTTGTGTTGCGTGTTCTGAAAGAAAGGGCATGATCTTCCTAATATTGTATAAAGCAAATCTGCAGGACCGGGCAGTTTTAGCAATGTAGTCTGAGAAATATATATATATATGCCCCATATTATAATGCATTATAAAGCAGATGAGGGCCACTTCTGATTTTGATGTAGCACTTGACACTGGCTAATTGAAATGGAAGTTTGAAATTGTGCCTAAAAGAATTTGGCTACTTTTAGTAGGATGCAACATGCAACACAGTTAACTGATGCAGGGTGATCTGGATATGAGTCTTAAGAAGGCTACATACCAGCAATTTATTTTTTGAAACATGCGTTTAATGGCATTTTTGTGTACTGTGCTGCATAAAAACAGAAGTGCACTATAATTATAGCTCTTACTGTCATGGTTTCTATAATTTGGACTTTGTTTTCCTTTTGCACCGTTTCCCTTGTTGATTGTATTATTCTATTCAGGTGTGCCAAGTTAATTATCCTTGTTTGGTCTGAGTACTTAAGTTCCTGTATGTTCACTTTGAGTTTGTTTAGACTTGCGTCTTAAATGTTGCTGTGCTACATTGTGTTTGGATTTACCCTTGTTGGATTTACCATTGTTGGATTAAAGACTTATGATATAACCTTTCATCTTTGTTGTGCGCTCTTTAACACAGCATAGCCGTGACACTTACAGACTTACTGTGCAAGTGCAAGTCTGCAGCCAGACCCTATTGGAGAAAGAAGCGTTTAGGATCAAACTTGTGAAGAACTGTTTTTAAAGTATTAAAATGTGTCTTTGAATATTTATCTGTGACATTTGAATTGCTGCTTGTGCAAAACTTGGGTCGGGATAATTTTACCAAGTAAGACACATTTCTGGAACTTATTTGAACATTTAGGGAGGACATTTTAAAATTTCTTTACAATATGTTGATTATTGTTTATGCATAACTCACTTAAGGCTTAGGGGGCCTCAATCAGCTCCCTAGCTCCCTAGCTCCCAAGCTCGTGAATCAGTAGATTGTGTACACAAATTTGGGCACTGGTAAGTTCCCCGACTCACTGCACGTTGGGACAGTGATCACTCGAATTCCAGTGACATGATTATGTACAGCATCAACGGATAACATAGTAGAACATCATCACTGGAATTAATAAACAACAGACAGTACCAATCTAATTTTTATATATATTTTTTTATTCTCTTTAAACACATCGTTCTGTTACATTTTCTTACAACATTTCATTTGGTTTATTTGAATATGCAATTTATTTGGTTGGCTTACATGCGGCAATGCTAAGGCTTACTTGAGGCCCAAATCTGGTGTTGGATCTGGGCCAGAATTAAAATAAATGTAGCCCAGATTTGGGCCAGCTCTGGTTTATTTTATTTATTTATTTTCATGGCTGACATGCAATCTACCTATGGCTTGCTTGTGGCCCAAATTGCAAATTTGCAAACAGGAGTGGACCACCCAAATGCCATCATTCTACACAGTATGTGAGCCGGAGCAAGGTGTTGGATCTGGGCCAGAATTAAAATCGACGTGGCCCAGATTTGGGCCAGTTCTGCTTAATTTGGTTTATTCATGGCTGACATTGGGCCTTCCTTTGGCTTGCTTGTGGCCCAAATCTGGTAAACAGGAGCGGACCGCCCAAGTGCCATCATTCCACACGGTATGTGGGACAGATGAAAGTGTCAGGTGTGGGCCTGATCTGGGCCTCAGGAATTTTGTTATCTGGGTATGCTTTCACTGTATGGAAAAGAGTAAACATCCTGCAAAGCAAAACATTTTTTTTTTTTATGTTCCACAAAAGAAAGTCAGTCCTAAAGGTTTGGAACATGATGGTGAGCAAATTATGACCAAATTATGATTTATTTTTCATTTTTGGGTGAACTGGTCATTTATTGCTAAACATGATGTTGTTAATTCTCAATTAGTCAGTCTTTGGTTCGAAGGAAATAAACAGCTTCTTGATTATGTTCACTTAGTGCCGCCGGTCATCAGAGAGGGCAGCTCACTGATCGTAGCACATGTCAATCAGGATGCAGTGTTGCCATGTGAGGTGGAGGGAGGGCCTTCCTCATCTGTTTTATGGAGAAAAGATGGCGGTCCAGTCCCACTTCACCATGGCAGGTAAGTTTGAACCTCAAGCAATCAAGTAAACAGTTTAATCCTGTCCTGAATTTATTGGATATCAAAGTGCCATCATCTAAATTCAATCTCTGCCTGCTCACAGATTCACCTTGCTATCAGAAGGCTCTTTGCGCATTGCATCAGTGCAGCTATCTGATGCCGGGCGTTACTACTGCAGTGTATCCAATCAGGCAGGATCAGACCATCGCGGCATGGACCTTAAAGTCTACGGTACTGCAGAACACTTACACTTTCTTTAGGTTGCGCTAAAGAGGCATAAAGACATTTTCATCAACCTCTTAAATGAGTTCAGACTGGTTGCCAGGCTAATTCTTTCTTTCCTATCCTCATTTATCATTTCAGTTGGGCCCTCGATCAGCCCTGGCCCCTTTAATGTGACGGTGGTCACAGGTCAAAGAGCAGTGTTGAGTTGTGAGAGCACAGGCATACCTGCTCCTCAGGTGAGCTGGAAAAGGAACGGCTCACCCCTCAATGTGGATCTTCAGCCTGGCGCTTACAGGTTTGAAGCGATATTTGAAATAATCAAAATTCTCTCTCTCTCTCTCTCTCTCTCTCTCTCTATATATATATATATATATATATATATATATATACAGTATGTAATATATACTGGTGTAATTTTTAGGAATTTTTAAGATTAGTATTTCTACTAAATGTTTTTATTTTGAAGGTTAATGTCTTCTGGCTCTCTGATCATTACTTCACCGTCTGTTGAGGATGAGGGCTACTTTGAGTGCACAGTGACCAATGAGGTTGGAGAAGAGCGAAGGGTCATAGAGGTCATTCTGCAAGGTACTGTGTAACAGATTTGTGTATAATAAGAGATAAAAAATACATATTCACACTCAATTCAGTTTGGAGACTTCTGCCACATGTGGCATTTATTATAATGAAAGGTAAAGTGTCCAAATGTTTTTGGGGGTAAATGTACATATACTGTAGCATATTGTAAACTCATACTGTCTGTGCATATTCATGAATTATTTTCATATTGTTTTTTTTTTCAGTTCCTCCTGTAATTAAAGATGATGCCAGCAGTGTTACGGCTGTTAAAATGTCCCCTGTCGTGTTGCCATGTCATGCCACGGGCCGTCCAGAGCCTGTCATCAGCTGGAACAAGAACTGGATGCAGCTGGGCGCTCGAGGGGGCAGTTACCGTGTGCTGCCCACAGGTGAATCTGAGACAAACTTCCACCAGAAGCTACACGCTTCAGCAATTACTGATATTCCTAAACCTATGCTGTAGTAGATGATTTAATTGTAGTTGTTTCATTGTGTTGTAGGTGCACTGGAGATCTTGGCTGCAACACCTAGTCATGCTGGCAAATATACCTGCTCTGCCCGCAATTCTGTTGGAGTGGCTTACAAACACATTACTCTTACTGTACAGGGTAAGATACAGGTGTAATAGTGACGTTATGTCATAACATTATGATCTTATGAATAATAAGGACACTAAGTATTCACAGTAACTAAAATATATGGTTTGGTTTGGGTTCTTAGAGCCCCCAGAGATCAGACCCATGGCAGAAGAAGTCCAGGTGGTGTTACATCACTCAGTAGTTCTACCCTGTGAAGTACAAGGATTCCCAAGACCCATCATTACATGGCAGCGAGAAGGTGTTCCTGTGGCGACAGGTTGGTTTGGTTGCAGCCTACCTGTAGTTATTGAAATTGGATTAGTTACCAGTTTAAATTATAAAACTGGAAATATTAATAATATTATTAGTCTACTGAGCAAAAAGTCTAAGACAATATTTTATCTTTAAATTTTACATCTTGTTGTATCAACACTGATTCAGAGATCATGTATGACACAAGTGCTTATAGTAGAAGACTTTTTGATTAATATCTATTTGTTTGTGGATATTTTTTAGGTCATAGACTGACAGTGCTCCCCAATGGAGCTTTGAAGTTCTCACGGGTCACTCTTGGAGATGCTGGAACATACCAGTGTTTAGCACAGAATGAAGCAGGAACAGCTATGGGAAGAACCAACCTCATTTTACAAGGTACGACATGTTTATCTTAGGAAGTCAGATAAGTGCCTATACAATATCTCAAACTTAAGATTCAGTTGCATGTTCATCTCACTGTTTCTGTGACAGTTCCTCCAGTGTTGTCTGTACCACGTCTGGAGTACACAGCAGTTCTTGGCCAGCCGGTCAGTCTGGAGTGTACAGCGGACGGTCAGCCTAAGCCAGAAGTGACATGGCACAGGGAGCGTAGGCCTGTGGTGGAGGGCACACACCTGAGACTGTTCTCTAATGGCACCCTGCACATCACTGCCACTCAACGCAGCGATGCAGGAATCTACACCTGCTCAGCCCGAAACAACGCTGGTAGAGCCAGCCATGACATCAGACTAATTCTGCAAAGTGAGTTCCACACAATACCAAGAGAATCTTTGTTCAAGTTTATATAATGTGCCCCCACCTCCCCCCACTGGCAATTTATTATTTTTAAATCATAACTTTAACAACAATTTATACTTAAAACAAGAGAAAAAAAAATATTTTATTGATGTGGTGAAAACAAGAAGTATTAACATCAATGATTATACAACATTGAAGTCTATGCTTTTGTAATAAAAATATAATAAACCTTAATTATTAGAACATATATTAATAATAATAAATATTTACTAATACATAAAAATGCAATAAATAATAAATCTTAACTGCTTTCAAACATTAAGTATTCTGAAAAGCCCCATGCTACAATAAAATAATTTATTTTTCTGTATCTATTTCTGTATTTTATTTTTCTGTATAAAAATAAAATATTTTTAAAAATTATAATTTGGCATAAATGTAAAAAAAATATTGATGTTTATGCTTAAAAGAAATTCAGTGTGGTGAAAACAACAGTCTTAACATTATTATTATACAACATTGAAATGTATACTATTATAATGCAATATATAATAAGTCTTAAAATGAATTATTATTATATTTATATTATATATCATTTTAAAATAAATAAGCCTTTAAACAGATATATGTGTCTTGTCTTAAATATGTTTAAATATTTTTTACTCACAACAGGACAAAATAACTGACGAAGAAAATGTTTTTACAGCATAATAAATAGATAAAAAATCTGTTTATATTTTATAATTATTTATACAATAGTTCTTTCTGGTCCTCAAATCTGATTGGCTGAGAGCCTTTTCCAGCACTGTGATATTCTAGTAATAACAGAACTCAAACCGTTTCACCGTTTGTATCACTCCGTTTGCAGCATTTCTCACAGAGAGTGTCATGGAATGTAGTTTTAAGAGTTTTTTTGGGTGAGAATGTAGTTGCCTGCATCCTTGTGCCTACAGCTGAATCACAGCCATGCTGATATACAGATATGTCTCACTGCCACTCATGTGATACTGCTCATATAAAATAAAAATATGCTTACATATATTTAGCATTGCATTACATTTATCAAACTGTAGTCTTAAGCATTTTAAACCTATTAATGACTTGTATGAAAGGCTGTATGAAAGACATCAACATACATTTTGTTCATAAATATCATTATATCCCTCTCCTCTTAGCCCCACCACAGATTTCTGTTGGTCAGTCAGAGATGTCTGTCATCCAGGGATTTCAAGCACTGCTGCCATGTGCAGCACAGGGTGTTCCAGAGCCCAGGGTGAGCTGGGAGAAACAGGGAGTCCCTGTGCCAGTCCTCCCGGGCAAATTCACTCTGCTAAGGTCAGGAGAACTGATTATCGAAAGGGCAGAGGTCAGTAATATGCATTTTATTGGATATAAATGACCAGAATGCCGATTTAAAATACCCTTCATATGAAGTCATGACGTTCCTTTTGCATTTGCAGCCTGGTGATGCAGGTCTGTTCACATGTGTAGCCACCAACACTGCTGGAACAGCTCGACGGGACATTCGCCTGTCTGTTAACATGAGACCTGCTTTTAAAGAGTTACCTGGTGATGTGACGTTGAATAAAGGCCAAAGTCTCACTCTTTCCTGCCATGCTCAGGGTACTCCACCCCCCACCATAACCTGGACTGCCAACAACAGGCCCTATACAGGTGTGGGAGGAGTTTATCATCTTTCCTTCGATACCTTTTTTCCAGCATAACAAGAATGCTCTTGTTTTTGCCCACAGGGGCAAGTGTTGATGGATCTGGCAGAAGTTCAGTTATTATTGACAATGTCACTGTAAGTGATGGTGGCACCTACGTCTGCATTGCAGAGAACACTGTAGGATCCATACGGGCTCTTTCATTCGTGCGTGTCAGAGGTATGCATTTATTCATTTTTCTTTTCAATTGTGTTCAACAACCCATCAAAAAATGTGTTCAAAAGTGAAAAACAATGTAAGTGTCAGGGTTCTGTTGTGTTTGTCATGTGTTCCCGCCTCATGTGTCCAGATTTTGTTTGTTTCCTGTCCTCGTTTAGTGTCATTATGAGTTAAGTATGTTCCAGCTGTGTTTGTCTCGTTATCTGTAATTAACCTGTGTATATTAGTCCATGCCTGTTCAGTTTGATTTCGTCTATTATTTGAGTTTAAGTCCTCTTCTGCGTGTTCCTGTATCCTCCCTCGTGTGTGCACCGTGACAGAAGACCAGACCTAACCGTAAGCTGCGCCCCTTCACCTTGTTTTGTTTTTTCATTTTGAAAGTTTTTATTTTTGTTCCTGTTTCCTGTCTGTCCCGCGGCAAGGAAGTCGCCGCTCGTAATTCCGCCATAGCCCACTGCAAGAGGGCGTGGGAGTTCGGCGGGATCGCCGCGAGTGCGCGAGTCCAATGGCTGCGATGCCCTCATGCCCGCTGATCGCGGGAGATATCCGCCGCCGGCGGTGGCTCTCCCAAGCCCGCCGGCTGGTTCCTGGGTTGCCGCTCCCCTAGGCGTGCCGTTCGCGGGAGATCACGCCACCGGATCGCCGCTGACTCAATGCCCGCCGGCCCACCTCTGACTCAATGCCCGCCTCTGACTCAATGCCCGCCGGCCCGCCTCTGACTCAATGCCCGCCGGATCGCCGCTGACTCAAGCCCGCCGGATCGCCGCTGACTCATGCCCACCGGATTGGCGCTGACTCATGCCCGCTGGCCGCCGCTATCCCTAGTCCCGTGGATCTAGTCCACCTGTTACGGCCAGGAGTGCCGTTTTTAAGTCATGTTGTGCCCACAGGAACATTTTAATCAAGTCTTGTCTTGTCATGTCCGTGGAGACTCGTCTGGGGCAGGCGGCTCCTCTTGTTGTGGCCATGGAGGCCATTCTAGCCGCCTGCCACCTTGTCGCTGATATGGAGGCGGTCGCTGAGGGACCCTGTGAGGGCCTCTGACTCCTAGTCATGCCCAGAAGAAGCCTCAGCCTCCGAGCTAGCCCTGGAGGGCTTCCTGTTCCTGTGGGCTGTCCTGTCCTGTCTGTCTGGCCCTGGAGGGCTGTCCTGTCCTATTTGTCTGTGTCTAGCCCCGGAGGGCTCCTGATACCCCCTAACTTCCCCAGGGAAATTTTTTTTGGGGGGTAAAAGGGTTCCGGCTGTAGGGGCCGGGCCGAGGGGACCGAGGCCACGGCCACAAGGACCATCTGCCATGGCCTCCTGAGCTCCCTGCACTGCCATGGCCTCCTGAGCCCCTAGCTACGCCATGGCCTCCTGAGCTCCCTGCACCGCCATGGCCTCCTGTCTGTCTGTTCCGCTCTGGAGCTCCCCGTCCTGCATTCCGCCATGGCCTCCTGAGCTCCCAGCTCCGCCATGGCCACGCCTCCGGGAGGGGGGAGTTTGTCTGGGTCTGTTCCGCTCTGTTTGTCAGGTTCCCGCCTCATGTGTCCAGATTTGGTTTGTTTCCTGTCCTCGTTTAGTGTCATTATGAGTTAAGTATGTTCCAGCTGTGTTTGTCTCGTTATCTGTAATTAACCTGTGTATATTAGTTCATGCCTGTTCAGTTTGATTTCGTCTGGTCTACTTGTGACTCCCCGGTGTATCTTGTCTGTCAGCCTTGCCTTGTCCTGCCTTGTCAACATTAAAGACTATTATTTGAGTTTAAGTCCTCGTCTGCGTGTTCCTGTATCCTCCCTCGTGTGTGCACCGTGACAGTAAGTAGTAGTGTTTGAATGCTTCTAGATCAGTGTTTCTCAACCACAAGGGGCCCTCAGCAGTCTTCCAAGGGGGGCACAAAAGAGTCTTAAATTATTTAAAATAAGACAAAACTAAAGATTAAGATATCTTTTGTTTTAATTCACTCCCTCAACATTTTTATTTAATTGAAGAACCAGGGTTCCCACAGTGTTGGAGAACTTGGATATATGAGGTACCCTAATTTTAGACCTAGAATAGTAATTAAATAAATAAAACCTTAACAACAACACTATTTTGTAGTTATTCCAAGTTCTAAAATATTGTACTGGGTAGAAATGGGTAGAAATCCTTGTTCTGTAAATCAAAAACAACTGGAAAAGCTATGTAAACCCTAAAGAATATTTAGCTGTTAGAACTTCTGAAATTATAAAACTTTTTATTTTAATTATAATTATTTTGTTGCCTATTTTAATCCACAGACAGCCCAAGTTTATGTAATTTTTTTTTTTTAAATAGAAGATGTACCATCGGAAACCTATTGGCTTACGTATTGGGTTCTTCAAAGTCAAAAAGGCTGAAAACACTGTTCTAGATGATGCCTTGTGACTGTATAATTCAATATGTTAAATTAACGTTTTCTAATTTAAAGAGCTAGCTACTGTTAAGCATACACTCTGTCTTTACAGAACCTCCCATGCTGAGAGGGGAAGCCCACACCTCTCAGACTGTAGTTCAGGGCAGAGCTGTCATGCTGGACTGCGCTGTCAGCGGGGACCCTGTTCCTTCCTTGCGGTGGCACAAAGATGGCCAGCCGATACTTTGGTTCTCTGCGGTTTCATCCCCTCCGCAATGGCTCTCTGGCTCTGTATAGTGCCACGGTAACCAGTCCTTATTTGTGTGAACAATGACTACATTATTTAGTATTTTGGTGCAACGCTAAAATGATTGAATAAGATTTTAAAGGCTTTTCAAGGTGTCAGAGGCTATTTGATCAGCTCACCACTGCACATTCTAATGAAAGAAATGTGTGAGAGGTAAATATGTGTGTTTTCCAGATCGGAGATTCAGGAGAGTACAGATGTGTTGCTGAAAGTGAGGCGGGCGCTGCGGAAAGAACAATATCTCTAAAAGTACAAGGTAAATTATTTTATTAGAGCCATGTATATATCCATATTATTTCGTTCATCTGTATGTTTTAGATTCGCATTTAAAGTAATTTCACATTCTGTACTGTTTTTGCAGTTCCAGGGGGCTACTCAAACTGGGAGGAGTGGGGCCCGTGCAGTGCCACCTGTGGGCAAGGCATTCAGGAGCGAATCAGATTCTGTAACAACCCACCTCCAGCCAATGGTGGGCCATCGTGCGAGGGTCCAAACGTGGATTCCAGGAAATGTCAGGCCTCTTTGTGTCCAGGTGCATCTGTGTTTATTGAAAGAAACCATATAGTTTTAAATCCCGATTAGAGAACTGTAGGGATGATGTATTTTTGTAGGCCAAAATCCAGAAACAAGTTAGTATTTTAACATGTCCATCTCCATTGTTCCAATGTTAATGGATTTTTTGAATGGACTTTTGGTTAAAAGCTTGAAATAACATCTGTTTAACACAAGATCAATATTTTTTCAAGTTTTATTCTATGACATAAAATATATCAGTTATACTGCTTTGTGATTTTATTAAAGCTTTTACTTAAAAGGCGGTTAAATGGGACAGAGGTTGTCAGGACATTAAATGTCCTCATCTCATCTGCTCACTATAGTCCACTTTCACAGCCTTGTTGCTTTATATTCATGCTCTTACGAACTAAGTCAAATTTTCAGGTAAAAGACTGAAAGAGATGATTGTAGATGGTGGTGACGTTGAAGTCATGTGACAGTGGTGTTCAATCATAGCCTACGTTTAGCTTATTACTTCTGCCGATTGTATTTAGACGTCAAAGTTCGTATGTTGTGTTCATTTGTGAAGATTATCATGATAAACAAAAAGTCTGAGAAACATAAACTTTTTTTTTTTTTTTTTTTTTTTTTTTTTCAGTTCAGTAACACAGTCACAGAGCTTATTTTCTCATTCACAGCCTTTTTTTTTTTTTTTTTTTTTTTTTTTTTTTTAATAATTTAATTTTATATACCCTTTTAAAAACTATGACAAACCATTTGCTTCGATACCTGTGACAAAAAGAGAAAACAACAGAAGACACAACATTAGAGACTGCAGCAACAACCAACATGTTGAATCACAATAAATTCTAAATGTTAAATGAAACCAGTTTTGAAGCAACAGCAGATAAGACAAAGCGTGCTGTGAGCAACACCAATTCTGGGTTACACCTGGTGTGTGAGCCTTGTGTTCATAAGGTTCAAAATGTTTATATGTGTGTGGGGCACAACAGTATCCCGCAGCAATCGGGCCCCATAGCGAAGAAAATTAATGTTTCTAGATCCCATTTCCACCTGGTATTGGTGGTGGGGTAGGGGTCGGCTGAGATGATGAGTGAGGCGGAGTTTGCCCGACCTGACACATAGACGTAGACGAACAAGCACACATATACACAAGCATACGTTCCCACCCTCATGCACGCAAACGAATATTCACATAAGAAACATAAACTTTTGTTGGTCACAGAGCTTATTTTCTGCAATAATCCAAAAACCAAACCATTTGGGTTTTTGTTGAGGAAACCAGTGTAATGCCAACTTCTGGGTTGGCCTACAAAAATATGTCTATAGCAATATAGCGAAGAAAATTAATGTTTCTAGATCCCATTTCCACCTGGTATTAAGGTTTTTTTATATTGTTTACAAGTGGTCAGCCGAGACGCATTACCATTTCCAACTGGTAATAACAAATGCATCTCCAGTCAACAGTTGTGTTATGAGATATTAATGTGGTTTATGATACTATTGTTGCCAGAATCGAACAATATTCAAAAGCACTCATTGTAGCATATGCCATTACTCCTCGTAACTTTTGCAGACCAAAAAACTCGCCATTTTAGTGTAAAGTGTGCCTCAGACTATCTGTGATGTTACAGATTACAAGAACCCTTACACACTGTCTTTCTTCTCTGTTGTGAAGGCGAGTCTCCGCGGCGTGCACGGGGCAGTCTGATAGGCATGATTAATGAGAAGGAGTTTGGAGTGGCCTATCTGGAAGCCAATATCACAGAGAATGAAGCGGATGGTACCAGCACGCTGGAGGCCCATGTAGAGAACATTCCTCCAAGTGTTGGTGAGTGTATTTACATGCACATTGTGGCTTG
The DNA here is from genome assembly GCA_027422415.1 of Schizothorax lantsangensis. Taxonomy (NCBI): domain Eukaryota; kingdom Metazoa; phylum Chordata; class Actinopteri; order Cypriniformes; family Cyprinidae; genus Schizothorax; species Schizothorax lantsangensis. The sequence continues at coordinate 18,601,155 of CM049851.1, forward strand.
GCCATGTGCCAGAATGTACTTGAGCAATCAGTCATGCTCAATCAAAGCTATGTTGACAGCTGACAAGAACAGGAGAAACTGGTCCTTGATAACATGAAAAAAATCATTTCTATTGTACTTGTCATTTGACAAGTGTGCTTTCAAACAGACATCAAGAAGTACCAGACAACACATTTAAACTGCCAATGTTCTTTCTCTTTCACTCAATAAATTCACAAAATTCTAACCTATCATTGAAGTAACAATAAGAAAAATCCTGTGAAATAAATGTTTTTCGCCATGAATTTGGCCAATTATTGGCACCCCTAGAAATTCTTATGAGTAAAATATCTCTGAAGTATATTCAAGGTTCAAGGTTCAAGGTTCTGTTTATTTGTCATACACAATACAGGTATAATCAGTAGTGAAATGTAGATCAGGACGGGTTTGGACAGTGCAAAAAATAAAAATAAAAAATAAAAGATTATACATAACACAGAGTTCTCGTAAAATAAGTCAGTATTTTCCCCAATTTACTGGACAACTGTATATCAATCACCGGAAACCCAAAATGGCTTCTCTCTCACTCTGCTTCTGCAAGGGCAGAGAGGGGAGGGCAGACCCAGAGATGCGCTCAGACAGACTCTCTGAGGGCCTTGCATCTGATTTGTGGCGTTAGCCACACTGGAGCACTGAGTCAATACACTTTCTATGGCCCCTGAATAGAAAGTTTTCAGGATTGCAGGTTACAGCTTTCCTGGCTTTCTTGATGTGTTTGAATGTGTGCATCCAAGCAGGTCCTCGGATTTTACACCGAGGTACTTGAGCCTACTCTCTCCACAGGGGTTAACATATCTGTTGTTGTAAATGGGACAAAAACACATTTTCTGTTGCTGAGAGGACTTAATTTTGAATTCTATCCATTGAATGTGTCTTCTGCCTTGGAACAACAGGAGAGGTCTTAAAGCTGACTCATGTGGCCAGAGGTCTGGATGCAGAGGGGGCTCTGCTAGTGGACATTGTGATCAACGGCTTTGTTCCTCCTATGCTGTTGACTTCTAATCTCAATCTGCAGGTTGGTCCTTCAAACTCATGGACGTAAGGCTCTCTGACTTGCATTTATGTACACTACTTTTCAAAAATTTGGGGTCAGTAAGAGTTTTTAATGTCTCTTCTCCTCGCTAAGGCTGCATTTATTGGATCAAAAATACAGAAACACTAAAAATAACTTTTCTATTTTAGTATATTTTAAAATGTCATTTATTTCTATGCTGACAAAGCTGAATTTTCAGCATCATTTCTCCTGTCTTCAGTGTCACATGATCCTTCAGAAATCATTATAATATGCTGATATGGTAGTCAAGAAAATCATTCTTATTATTATCAGTGTTGAAAACAGTTGTGCTGCTTAATATTTCTGGTGAAACTAAGAATTAAATATATTTTGTAAAACTTTACTGTCACAATTGATACATTGTTAACTGTCACGGGCCCACCGGTGGGCCCACTTGCCATTACATGTTTTAAACAGTAATATCTTAGTCTGAACCTAAAGCAATCTTGACAAACTATATATCGTTTGAAAGCTTAAAGACTCTAGTTTTCATATTTGGTGACTGATTTTCAGTGTTGGGGGTAACGCATTACAAGTAACGCGAGTTACGTAATAATATTACTTTTTTCAAGTAACTAGTAAAGTAACGCATTACTTTTTAATTTACAAGAAAATATCTGAGTTACTTTTTCAAAAAAGTAACGCCAGTTACTTTTTTCCCATTTATTGACTCATAGTTATTGAAAAACTAACTGAAATAAAATAATAATTAACAAAAATGTTTTTCATAATCATTACGTTCTCACCCCTTGGCGGAAAAATATTTGAGTTGTGTGACAGTTTAGGGAAATACCTGTAAATGGCGCATCACACACATTGGGTTATCTGATGGAGAGATGCAAAGCAGTTTAAAGCAGAGTCCTGCACCGGTCCTGTTTGCTAAACGTGCACCAGCAGTACTTAACAGAACACCCGACACGTTATCCCACAGCAGCACTAATTTAATTCTGTACCAGACCAGAACCGTTTGACATAAAGACCGCGAGTCGCGACCCGAACCGCACACGCATTAATCTACAACATCAGGTAGGCAAACTTATTCATTTTCTCGTGTAACACAAGCAATCAAACCAACATTAGGCATTCTAAGTTGGTGCTTTGACGAAAAACAGACACGCAGAGCAACGTGATAGTTAACAGAAAAAAAAGATGAGAACGTGCATCCTTTCTGTAAACAATACAAAACTTGGCCGAGCATCTCGTGATCACTCTGCCAAACTTTAGAACAAATATGCATAGGCTAAATCACATCATACACATGCTTATAATTCTTCATAAATAAAGAAAAGAACATATTCAAATATGAGTCTTTACTGCGATTGTCGTTATTATTGAATTTCATTAGTCATTAGTCATAATTCATTAGTGATTTATGCGCGGCTTTCATGGAAAAGTGAGCAAGACACGACAATACCATGATTATGGTTAAATAAGAAAAAAGACATCTAATATAATGAAATTAGGCTACATTTATTTTCATATTAATATCTCAACACACCATTAGATTACATTATCGCAACTTGTGTAGATTTATGCGTTTCAGCATGCGTTAATTTTGTGTCGCTAAACGTTTGCCTCACTAAGGTTAAATTATGCCTACGTCTTTCTTTGGCCTTCGCTCTGGAAGTGATCTGTTGATTCTGCTAAACTTAAATTAAAACCGAAACTAAACTATATAAAAACTAAATAAAAATGTGTTCACAAAATAAAAACTAAACTAAAACTAACAAAAATATTAATGAAACTAAAAAAACTAAACTGAATTTTATAGTTTGAAAACGATATTAAAACGAATTTAAAAATTCAAAACTATAATAACCTTGTTTGCTGAATTTTAGTTCTAGACTTTGAATGTGCTTTAATTCATCCCACTCGAAAAAACAAAATGAATTAAAACGGTGAAATGCAAACACAGAATATGACACTTCTGCAATAATTAAATATGTTAAACAACACAAATGTATCTAATCCCATTTTATTAACCAATGCTTTGCTGCTACTTTGATGATCCAGTTCAATCATACTGTAAGAAAAAATGACTTTAGATAAACTAACTTGTGCTTCATTGTTTTTTTTATTGCTGAAGAGTGTTGAACTTCTTCTCCTGCGCTCTACTCTTCACACGGTGAATTTATTTCCTTTAGCCTGAGGTTTATTCATTACACTTTTTGGTGTGAAAGGGCTTTACATTTGCTATAATTACAACTTCTTGTATTAAAAACAATCAAGCCCTGCTCATATTTAAAAAGTAACGCAAAAGTAGCGTAACGCATTACTTTCCTAAAAAAGTAACTAAGTAACGTAATTAGTTACTTTTTTAGGGAGTAACGCAATATTATAATGCATTACTTTTAAAAGTAACTTTCCCCAACACTGCTGATTTTTGAAATATTTTACAGAGCAACTGTAATTTATTAATTTGTAAGAAGAGTACTCAGCAGAGTCAGAGAGCGAGTTTTGACCTTTACTTTGAAATAGTGATACATACCTGTATATAAAATCATGAAAAATCATGAAAAATCTCCATTCATGTTCATGTCAAGTGTTCAAAAGATAATATTAATTCTATTTTTTGAGAAAAAAAGGTCTAAAATTGTTTTGAATATAAAGAAAAAACATTAGGTTCTCAATTTTTGATGCAGCATGAACTATAACGTACGTCCAGGGTTCTTGTTGCATGAATTTTATGTGTTTTTTAGAGGTTGAATTTAAATCAAATACTGCCATACTACCCTTAATACTTCTGAATGTGATGTCTACATCATAAATATGTAGAAAAGTATGGAAAAACATGTTTCAGATCACTCAAACCATATATGGAAATTGAGCCGCCCTTATATGGTCACTAATGGGGTTTGATGGTCATCTAGTGGAAAAGCTTGGTAGTACGCCCAAACAAAATCTCACTGAAAGCTCATTTTTTGAGATATCAACCTCAAATTTGGAACACAACTTCTTCAGATTTACATTTACATTTTTTTTACAGTTTACATTTTCTAGCAGTTTTAGAGTAAAACATGTTTTGTAAAATATATATTTTATATAAAATATAAATTTAAATTTTTATATTTTCATAAACTTAAACTTCCATAACTTTTTTGTAATATAATTTATATAACTGTTTTCACCTCTACATTAATCTGCCAAGTGTCTTCTTTAAAAAGAGATCAACCTTAAGTCTCTGCTCCAAAGCATTCAAAATTTATAACAATTTAAGTTGGAAATGTCATTTTCAGGCCTATACTCAAAAAGTGGAACCGACAGTTAACAGGTTAATGCATTCCTGCTGTATAAAAGCATTAATTTCTTAAGCAGTAGTGCATGTACAAATGTAAAAATAGAAAAGTAGTTAATAAAAATTTACCAAAAATGTAGGTATAGTTAGAAATACTCTTAAAGTGATAGTTCATACAAAAATGAATACTTGAAAAGTATTTGATTTTCTTTCTGTCTGTTCATTAGGAGTTTGACGAGTCATATGTGCAGACAGGCTCCGGGCAGCTTTATTCCTGGTCCTCACAGAATCACATGTGGGATGGGGCTCCTCTGACCCTACGATGCAATCATTCTGTGGTTTTTGAAGGGCCGGAGAACCGTCAGGGGCCCCTGCTGCAGCTCCTCAGACTGACAGGAATAAGTAGCACCTACAGCTTTTTCACTCTCAGCCTGGAGTTCAAGATGACTGCCAGTTTACTCATACCAGGTCTGTCCATGGGACAGTTTCTCAGTTAATTGACAATGTGTAAAATTATGCATTTTCATAACATACACAAGAAATATTTTTTTATAAATCATATTTCAATTAAAAAATACATAATCAATGATTCGTTTGTGTGCAGAGGGCGATGGAGAGTCATGTCCAAAGGGTTTTGTATTGGACACAGCATCTTACTGTGCCGGTATGTATTTTAAACAGTTTTAAAATGTATATGCAACTGCATACTAGCTATGAAAGCCCACATTCACATACTTATTGTAGAATGTAATTGGAATATTTTGTTATTGTTTTGTCTTTTAGATGAGGACGAATGTGCTGTTGACTCTCCCTGCTCACACTCATGTAATAATATCATGGGTGGTTTCTCCTGCGCGTGTCCTTCTGGATTCACCATCTCTACCGAGTCCAACACCTGCCAAGGTCAGATCTATATTAATCATAAGTTCTCCAATTGAAGTAAAAATTTTAGTTAAAATTATCTATATTAAGAAATGTTTTGGTTTAATACAAATCAAAATACAGTATTTTGATGGCACTATCCTTAATAAAGTTCAAGTGTTCCTAGAAGATATTAGCACATTCGACTGGAAGGCAGTGAAAAGTTAAGCTCTGTTTTCTTGGAAACAGAACAGTTGCTTACTGATTTCTGTTGTGATTCAGATATTGATGAGTGCACCCAAGGTTCCCACTTGTGTCACCCCAACCAGCAGTGTGTGAACACTGTTGGGACGTATCGCTGTCAAGCCAAGTGTGGCCTGGGCTTCAAACCCAGTTTAGTTGGCCTCAGCTGTGAAGGTCAGTTTAAAATATGGTGGTCAATGGATAATGGATGGAGAATTTATTAGCTTTGTTCAATTCTCAAGTCAACAACAATTAGAAAAGTCATTGAGATTTTCACAATGAAACTCTTTAGACTGAATTGTTCTAGATACAGGAACTATCCAGAATGTCGAGGAGTAAACTAACCAATCTTTTCCTTCAGATGTGGATGAGTGTCAAGAATCAGCAGTCTCTCCATGCCAGCAGCAGTGTTTTAATACTCTAGGCTCCTACCGTTGCACCTGCCATCCAGGATACCAGCTGGTGGGACATCGCTGCCTGGGTCAGTGTCACTTTGTAAAACTATATTGAATTACACAGGTTCATTGGTGTAGTTAAGTGGAGTTTTTGAATAGCATGTCTCATGGGATTTACACTTTTCAGAAACTGAGACTAAGACTTCCATCGGACCAGTTAGGAATGATTAGATGCACGTTTTTACTTTTAGTTTTACACTGACATTCAAATATCTATTGTGTTCCGCAAAAGAAAGAAAGTCATACAGGTTTGGAACAACATAAATGATGACAGAATTTAAAAAAAAATCAAACTATATGTTTAAATATATATTTTATATTTTTAATTTCCTTAAACTTCTTTCAGTGTGCAGTTATGAGGAAATTTAAACAAACACACCAAGGGTGGAAGATGCATAGAAGTTTTTGAATGACTCAGGCAATATTGTGCTCAGAAGATATTAACAGAATCAAAACTGTAGCTTAGTAAGCTTACATTTTACTTAACATCATTCATGCTTGTTTATATTCAGATATAAATGAGTGTTTGAGGAATGTGTGTCCAGCACACCAGCAGTGCCGAAACACAGATGGAGGATATCAGTGTTTTGACAGCTGCCCATCTGGCATGACCGCAGCGGAAAATGGAGTGTGTGTGGGTAAGGAGTCACTCAATTAAAACCCTGTTACTTCAGCAAATCAGTTTATTTTAAATGAGATGTGCCCTCTGTTCCTCGCAGACATAGACGAATGCCAGGATGGCAGTCACATGTGCCGCTACAGTCAAATCTGCCAGAACACGATTGGTGGGTATGGATGTGTTTGTCCTCGAGGCTACCGCTCTCAAGGTGTAGGTCGACCTTGCTTAGGTAAGGGTCATAAACGCAGTCAAATTATGTCTAATTAAGTCTAATTATAAAAAAAAAACTGTCTGAAATCACTCACATTAATAAACTATGTAAAACTAATGCATGTTTATTTTTTGGCTTTACAGATATTGACGAATGCGCGCAGGTGCCCAGCCCTTGTGCTTTTCAATGCCGGAATGTTCCGGGCAGCTTCCGCTGCCTTTGTCCACCAGGGACGGTCCTTCTGGGAGATGGTCGCTCATGTGCTGGGCTTGAGAGAGGGCATATCTTTACCAACAGTACCCGGGTACAAGCCAGACTGCGGCCCCAGCTGGTATCTACTTTAGAGCGACCTTACCTCAGTCGCCTCTCAGTCCTACCAGAGCACCTCGGATCTTCACGTCGTCCCAGGCATGAATGCCCAGTTGGATACACCAGCAAGGATGGTACTTGCATAGGTGTGTAACATTACAATGTATTTTTTATTTTATTTTATTTAGTTTAGTTTGGTTTAGTTTAGTTTATCAGTTTGGATAAAAATTGGATAAAATAAAATTAAAATAAAGTAATTTATTTTATCCAATCCGAACTGAGACTGGAGTCTATCCCAGCAATAATACACTGTACGGATGGCCAGTATCAAAGGGTTTTATCTTATCTTATCCAAACTGATACTGGAGCCTATCCCAGCAATAATACACTGTATGGATGGCCAGTGTATCAAAGGGTTTTATCTTATCTTATCCAAACTGATACTGGAGCCTATCCCAGCAATAATACACTGTATGGATGGCCAGTGCATCGAAGGGTTTATCTTATCTTATCCATGAGACTGGATTTTATTAATTATGTTATGGATTGCATTTTTAATTTATCTTATTTTTGATGGAGCCTTTATTTATGGAACCACTTGACTTAAATACCCTCAACCCTGAACTTTATTTTATTTTGTTTTTAATTTATATATTCAAGACTTTAATTTACCAGAACAATCTTTCTTCTTTCACAAAGATATCGATGAATGTGCATTTAAAAAGCCTTGCCAACATGAGTGCAGAAACACAATAGGAAGCTACCAGTGCACTTGCCCACCAGGATACCAACTATTATCCAATGGCCGTACATGCAAAGGTGAGTATTTTGTACTTTTTATTAAAAAAAAAGATATTTCATTAACCCAGATACACATTCCTGTATATAAAGCCTTTTTTCATGTGGAGAAAAAGTTTGAAAATCAATTTTTCTTATAGATATTGATGAGTGCACTGTGCAAGGTGTTCAGTGTGGCCCAAACCAAATGTGCTTCAACACACGGGGGGGCTACCAGTGTCTTGACACACCCTGTCCCACCAGCTACCAAAGAGGACGCAATCCAGGGTAAGATTTGCTTGGAATATAATGAATGAAAGCCTCAGTAAAAGAAATGAATGAAAAGAAAATCTTATTTAGTAGGCCAATCGGAACAAAACTCGGACGGCCTGTTCGACTCAGCCCCAAAGGTCTAAGAGAAATTAAAAAGAAATCGGCCACTGTGGGGCGATATCACATTTTTCAAGGGGCATAAACGTTATTCATATCATATGATACACAATTCCTCATTCCTGACAACTTTGCCTCTAGAACCACAGCTGTCAATCAAATAATTTGCTAAATGTTTGAGAAGATGTAAAAAACCTACTTTTGTGAAGTATTCCTAGGTTTTCCGCTCAATCTGGAAAAAACCACTGCAGTACAATTCTCTGGAATCTCTAGGCCAATAATTTGAAATGATGTCAAAAAAAAGGTGAAATTTACCCTATGGAAAGCTATAACAGGGTCCTTTAGAAAAGGGGCCTGTCCAAATTTACCCAAAATCCTATGAAGCTTAAAAGAAAACTCAAAACTTCACAAAACCTGCTGAGCACATGTGACAGGTGATTGTAAACAAGCGTGTAAAGTTTTAAGAGGATCGGACCACAGCTGGCACTATAACAGTCATAAACATCAAAAAACATTATATTTCTTTGGTAAATTACCTGGATTTTTAAAAAATGCTGTTTTAATCATTGACTTAGGTGGTTACAGGTTTGCTAAATAATCATTATTAGCAAACCTGTAACCACCTAAGTCAATGATTCAATGAGTCAATGAAAGCAGCAATTATTATTGTTCGAGGCATTATAATGTCTTTTTCCTTATGTGCTTAAATGCCTCGAACAATAATAATTGCTGCTTGCAGCTATATTTTTATTTACTTTTATTATTATTTATGAATGAATAATTCATGATGTATTTTTTTTTTTACTTTGAAACATAGAAAAGGATGTTAAGATGTGTACACTCTTTTTATGTGTACAAGAGTCATTAAATTTTTTTTTGAAAATGCTATGAAACTTAAACTTCCATGAATACTAACCAAATTTTTTCCTTTTTACCAAGTTTTTTTTTTTCTAATTTCTTTAACATGGACACTCTTATTGACCCATATACATTTGCTCTATTGCTTTGATCCCAGCACCTGCTACAGGCCTTGCACTTCCAGACTAGATTGTGGCTCCACAGGCTTTCCTCTGCTCCAGTACAAGCTCCTCACTCTTCCTCTGGGCATACCAGCACACCACAACGTGGCCCGTTTGTCAGCTTTCTCTGAATCAGGTGTTCTCCAAGACCACACGTCCTTCACTATCCTGGAGCAAGGAGGGGAAAATGGAGAGAGGTCATTTGGCATCAAGGATGAAGCAGGAAGAGGCATCATATTCACAGTAAAGCCTTTAGACTGGCCCGGCCTGGTGCGACTTCGGGTACAAGCCACTACACTGTCAGACCAGGGGCGCATAACCTACCAGAGCATCTTTATTATCTACATCTCCATATCCAAATACCCCTACTGAGTGTGCAAGACTGCACAGGATGTACTGTTGCTTAATGGGACATGGGAGAAGCATTAGTAAATGAACTCGATTCCCACCTATTTATGTGCCCTCTTGTGGAGTGGAATGTTGGATTAATGAATTATCATCAGGATAATAAATACATTGCACCTTTTATTATCACTATTATTTGAAAATATTGTAGTAGCTTTGAAATCTTACCTGGGCTCTTTTGTTTTCAGTGTTGTGCAGTTATTTCTCCATTTTTGTGGTAATGAATCAGGATATATCCGGTATTAAAACAACAACAAAAATAATAGCATAAGACATTTCCCACTGACATTTCGACCAGGCTTCAGTTTCAGCGTTATATGATCACCAACTAATTTCCTACATTAGAACTGATTACTGGTATGTTTAGATATATTTACTTATCATATGTTGTATTGATATATTCTTGTACATTATTGAGTGTACTCTCATATGTGAATGAGTGTGTGTGTGTGTATGAATTATTGCGAGCGTGTTCGCAATGTTTGTGAATATTGATATGGTTGTGCTCTCTCTGCTCATGACTCCTTGAAACTGAAATGTAGATTATAAAAATTCTTTAAAAAATACTATTTTAGTCAAGCAGACCCATCTTTTTGACATTAAACACCATCCCCTTTTAATCCCTGCAAGAAATATGTCAGGATATGCATAAGAATCCATTGCTTTTGAATTTTAAAATGCTTTAATTCATTTAATAGTAGCCACACGTGGTTTAAATTACAGGGGTCCGTTCTTCGTACGTCGCTAACTCAGTTAGCTGGATTTGATTTTTGCTGATTTCGCTTGACCTTGGATCATTTGGTTCTTCGACGCTCATCCTGGACTTTCTGTCATAGCATCAGGTCCGTAAACTTAAACCTGCTCGGGAGCAGGCTTATTTCATGTAAACAGGATTAGATTGCTTCTTTTTAAGCAGAATTGATACTTAATATCTGCCCCAGCCACAGCTACTTTATTACAAGAGTACCCTACTGGTCCAGGGACAATAATTTAAAATAATAATCATTTAAAAATTAATTTGAAAATAAGATAACAATGTTGTGTAGTCTATAATACTATAGACACAGCCAGTTTTACCCATTGAAAGATTTATTAGTGATGAAATAATTACTTTATAGTTGTATTGGAGTCTTACATACATGCTATACAGTTAATCTGAGCCGTGCATTAATTTGAGTTATGACAGATATTATGGGAGGGGCTTGATGGAGCGCACGAGATGCAGATAACTCTAGAAACTTTAATTAATGCTGTCACATAACAAATTCAAAGATAAAATTAAATGAATTGTTAATTACAACATTGGAATAAAAATGTAAAGCCTGTACAAATACTAGAAGTCATAAATATAAATAATTGGGAATCATGTAAAAAAAATACAAATAAACTAAAAACAGTGCAGATTTCATTTATCTATTTACATCTGCACATTTAGTTTTGTTCACTTGGCTGTTTCCTTATAAAGGTCCAGAAATGTGTCAAGTTTTTCGTCAGGTGTCTTTTTTAATGATATGATGTCATTACGTTGCTGTCTCGCCGCCAGCCAATCGCTGCATTGCTGATCGTGGTTTCGAGTATCGATACATCTGCCCTTTTCGGGGGACACGAGAACGCGCAGTAATCTTAGACAACTTAATCCGGATATTTTAATCTAATAAACAAATTCGTTTGAAGAACCAAATTAGCCAGAGATCAGTTATCACGATTAGAAGATCTGGCATCTTTCAGATCATCTCAGATGTATTAAGCGAGGTACGAAGAACGGACCCCAGCTCTTTACATACAATTGTGATGCTTTTTCAGCAGTACTGAAGGAGTTCACATGGATGGGCTCTTGTTGGTTGCTTTCCTTTCACTATTTGATCCAGCTCATGGGTAAAAAAAAATATCTGCAAAGAAATTCATAGACAAGCACATATGCATTATTTTATTATTTATAATATGTTTATATATTATATATAATATACACACAGTATAAGGTAAACTCTGTTACTCTCCTCACTGATTGATTAATGACCGTTAAAGTGATGTTCTAACAGATTTTATTTTAAATCATTAAATTACAATAAAATACATTGCAATTTAATCATGCTTCAACAGATGCAAACACTAAGTGAAAGTTTGCATATGCACATTACAGTCCACAATGAGCTGGTGTACATAAATGAGCTAACAAAGTCGAAAAACATTCACAGGGAGAGATGATACAACATGATCCTCTATGATTCTGAGAGCCATATCAACTGCACTTCTGCGGTTGCAATACATTTGCATTTGATCTTATTTTGAATGTTATATGTAGTTTGCATAAACAAATAGCAATTATGTTTCTAGTATTTCCCTGGTTTCTTTTTCCCTGCTTTTTTTGTTTGACCCTGAACTGTAGGGCATTTCAAAAAAAAGAGAAAATCAATCTAATATAATGAACATGAAATCTTTATGAACATAATCAGAAGATCTTAAACCACATTAAAAAAAACATTCTGGCATTGACAGAATGATTTAATTTCATATGTGTATCGAGAGTCTCAACATTTTCTTTCATCAGATCCATACAGCATAAGGCATATTTTTTTGTATTACAAATATTTACGAAATACTGTGATTTATGCTTGAAATATTGGCTTGACATTATTTGACAAATACCAATGCTTTCATATCTCAGTTGTTAGATTATTGTTATCAACAGTTTTGAAAATACAGTTTTGGCTATATTTGCATATTTACATTAATACTATACAAACATGTCAACTAGAAGCCTTCAGGAAACCAGAAAGATTTAAAGTCTGGTCAACATTCTGTATCAGTTCTTGCTCAAAGTCCCAGACTCTTTTGTCTACAAAGAGTTGCTCTTTGGTAAGATGCCCCTGCAGTGGGACTCTCACGTGTACAATCCTACATACATTAAATGGTACATGAAAACTGCCACCAAAGTTTTTCAAAGAGGAGTGTACTGAAGTTTGCTGCACCTTCCTGGGGTTGACAAGCATCTTTGTAGGATTGTAAATGTTCTTTCGACTTGGTTCTCTGTAAATGTGCTCCATGATATTGACACCTGGAATATTATTCCACACTGCTCGTTTGAACTTCCCACTCTCCTCAAACTGTGTTTTAGGGAATATGTGGTTCTCTATGAGGAACACCCCTATATTGGGATGAGCAGACTGGAGGTCCTCCATGAGAGATGGTAAATTGCCGTGTTTATAAGGCATGATGATTTCATCAATGTCATTCAGGAGAACGTACTTGGACTGGTACATGTGCCTGTAAATGCACTCGTTGAGTGTTACTAACTGACCATAATACTGAATGTCTCCCTTGTGCTTCTTTATGTTCCAGCCTGATGCAGGGTTCAGAAACTGGTCGATAGGCCATGGAACGATCTCCAGTATCCCCTCTGTTTCATAATGTTTTAAGAGCTTTTCCAAGTCTGATCCACAACCAGTTTTATAGATGACCACATGCTGTACACCCAGAAGCTTGTACATCTCCATTGTTTGAGCAAACTGCAGTACATTGTTGTAGTCACCAAAAAGGTTAGAGATGCAAACAGTGAAGTTAAACTTGAAAGTCTCTTGTACAGCCTTATTTTTAATTGGCAGATATTCCATTTTGAGGTCGGCTGAATCTTTCTTGTCAGTTGTTATGAGGACATGAGTTGCATTTTTCATGTGTTTACCTTTACAAATCACATCTGAGGCACCAACCGGAAAGCTAAAATGGTCGCTGTGTATCTGGACATCTGTGTGAACAGTTTTACAGACTTGTTCAGCGCTGCAGTAAACACAGTAAAGGGGCTGAAGACTGTTTCTGTTGATTATGCTGATGACTCGAATGACCCCATCCAGCCTGTGGTCGATAAACGCAGACACCATGAAATGCTCGGAGTCTTTGATGGGTGTTATTAAATATGAAGCCTCTGGGATTTTGAATTTATTATTTAATGGAGGAGCTTTTCTTGTTAGAGGAGCTTGTATGTAATATGTAGGACTGTTCATGTGCACTAAGACTAGAATGCCAATAATACTGACAATTAATAGTGAAAGAAACGCTTTGCCTTTTTCCATCTGTCCTGTAGTTGCTGTGGAGTAAAGCGAAGAAATGTCAAAACAATCCAAAATGCTTCATTCATAAAGCAATGAATTATTTATTGAATTTTGGGATCTTGGATTTCACTTTCTTTTTTTCATAGGTCATCAAACTAGACTGAACTGAACTGAACTGAATCAATGATGGAGAAAAAAGACTTCTCTTTCTGGTTTGTTTTCTCTTTATGGTTTATGTAACTGCTGTGCTAGTTAATGTCACAATGCTTTCATTATCTATTAGGGTGATTCAAAAATACTTTTAAAGTTGTCATTTTTACAATTACTTTTTTAATTAAGAATTTTTGATAATTTTAAGATAAAATGTCAGTGTAAATGTCTGATTGTAAACGGTCTCAAGAACACTAAAAAAGGACAAAAAATATCAACAGGTATTATTTGTTACAAAAAATGAATAAACAGTAAAGCAATTACGTTTAAAACAATATATGGAGAAAAAATGGTCAAGGTATTAATGTAACCAGGAAGCAGTGAGTTATTTTGCTGTCATGTGACCAGGAAACTTGAAGCAGAAAATACCTCTTTAGATGCTCATTATGACTAAGATAATTTAAATACCACAGTATCACATATTTTGATCTGTTTACAAAAAAGCAAGTTTGTTCAGGTCAGATAGAAGAACCTTAATAAATTCTTAATAATCATCTAAAAGTATAAATATTTGTAAATAATAACTGTTTACTCCCATTTGCCTATAAAGTATTTAAGTAGCCTACTTCTTAGTTGATGGTTACATCACATTTTAGAGTCATTAATTGTTATATATTAGGCCTGTTTTAATTAGGCCTATTATTTTTAATGCACAGAACCAAAATGAATACAAACAGTACATTTTAAAGTCGATTTAAAAAATATTTATCTTTTAAAAGACCTCGGCCTCATTTGTCATTAATTAAAACATGTATAGGCCATTCAGCTTTTTTATAATCGTGTTCAACACTAAAACGTTGCGTAAATATCATACTTAATATATGTTTGCTTGACTTGACTGACCGAAACAAAATACTTCCTGAATCATCCCTGTTGCTGATAATTACTCCCAAATGAAAATAGAAAAATAGATCAAATAGTAGTACCTTTGCTCACGATATAAATAACGTTGTCGAATTCCGTAAAGAGATTTAAAAAATGAACACGCAAAAATCCGTAGAACAAGATGGAAAAACAAAACCGTTTGTGTTAAAGAGACACGCAACTGGACACTTGTAGCTCAAGTAATCTGAAGTCATGCTACGGAATGACTGTATGCCTCCAGGAATCTGTGACACGATCATTTGATGCACCAGCCCTGCAGTTCCTTGCTGATTAAAAATTACCCCGTCCACGATGCACATTAAAGCATCTCGCCAAAATTCGCTCAATACAATGAAATACGTCGTTAAATACGTTTAAATCGTTAATAACTGCAAACAATACCTGCAATAGCGGGTCACTTTTAACACGTTTCATTATTCCCTTAGATACGGCTGGAGTCCAAGTGCTTCAGTAAATGAGTCAGTGGCTGATAGGGATAGGCGGATCGATCCTAAAGTATCGATACTTTCGATACTGATGTTGTATCGGATCGAAGGATCCTATCCTCACATAAAAATATCGTATCTAAAGATACATTTTTTTGTAACGATAATTTTATTTATTAAGAAACTCGGTGCATAAAATAAGCTTGTATCGAAAGGATAAATGGAAAAATAGACCTCACATAAAAATATCGATTCTAAAGAACAATTGTGTTGGATAGAGCTATTTTTTTGCTCATGGGAACACACGCAAATAATTTTATTTATTAAGCTGAAACTCGGTGCACAGAACCAATAAAATAAGACAGCGTTCTAAATGGAAAAATAGACTATATTAGCGAACGCTTGGCTCAATTGTCACAGTTCAAATAGGATAGAGCTGCGTTTCCCAAAAGCATTTCTCCTGAAGCATCATCGTAGATCACACGCAAATGCCATGAAAGACAGAACCAATGCCACATTATTACATTACATTACATATCATTATTGACTATATATAAAATTAATTCGTTCGCTGCTGAAAAATGCATCACGGCTTTCTACACAAATATGAAGCACAGTTCAAATAGAGCTGCGTTTCCCAAAAGCATCAGAAGCATAAGTAGATCATAAAAAACCATGAAGACTGCCACATTATTACATTACATTACATATCATTATTGCTATGAAAATATAAAATTAATTCAGCTGAAAAATGCATCACGATGCATTCTACACAAATACATGAAGCAGCAATAATAATCATATGTTTCCTGAAAATTAATTTCACAATATTGCAGTTTTTAAATGATATTAGATTTATTCACTGAAGACTGGAATTTTTGTTCAAATAAGATGCAGCCTGAAAATGGTCAGCTGAGACTTATTTAAAAAATATTACAAAATCTTACTAACCCCAAACTTTTGTGTATCACAGTATGCATTTATTTTAAATAGAGGCCTACATTAAAATAGAAAATTAAGTTTCACAATATTGTTGTTAAAAGTTCAAATGTTTTTACTGTATTTTTGTTCAAATAAGTGCAGCCTTGGTGAGCATGAGACTTATTTAAAAAATATTACAAAATCTTACTAACCCCAAACTTTTGTGTACATGTAGCCTAATATAGGAGTTATTTTAAATAGCATTCTGTAATTGTGTAAGTAAATTTAAACCTTTTAAAAAAATGTTGTTAAAAGTGGTTTTATTACAGTAACCACAGTTTCTGTTACCACAGTGTTCTGTAATTAACATAATTATGTTCTGTAATTAATAAATCTGTCAGAAAAAAAAATATGGCGCTTATAATAATAATACATTTTAGTTTACCTTTACTGTAGTACAGCATTCTGGCAGCCTGTTTAAAAAAAATGAACCATGGTTTTACCCTCAAAGGTACAGTAACCACAGTTTACCACTTATCTATACCCTTAAATCATGCATATTTGTAGTAAAACTTGTAACCACAAATTTACCATTATGGCGCTTATAATAATAATACATTTTAGCTACTTACTGTATGTAACACCATGGTATAGGTGCACCTTTTTCAGGTGAGGTACCCTCAAAGGTGCACCTTTGTAAAGGGCTTATCTATACCCTTAAATCATGCATACTTGTGTATGGTACTAATATGCTCCCTTTTAGGGGTGTTTTAAAAAAACATGGTGCACCTTTGAGGTTACTAATATTAAGCCCCAGCATAATTACTGGGCTAAAATACAATTTTAATATTTCATTTCTGATCATTTTAGTGTACAACAAAAAAAGGCCTGTGAAATGTTTTAAAAAAAACATGGCTTTAAAATCTAATATTAAGGTGAGTATAATTACGATGATTATATTCTTATATATTATATATTTAATAATTTAAAAGATCATTTTAGGGCTACAGGTGAAAATATCGGTATCGGATATCGAAAATAAAATAAGAGGTATCGACGATACTGGGCTTGAAAATATCGGTATCGGATCGAAAATAAAATAAGAGGTATCGCCCATCCCTAGTGGCTGAGCAACAGCGCCTCAGTCTGACGGTGCAGAATGAGATGTGCCCAGTTTGCATGTGCAAAACTTTGCCAGGTGCGAACACTTCCTTTGTTTTCTCACATTTAATTTAGAGGACGTTAGGTTTTTGAGATAGTGTTTGCTCTCTCCGAAAATGCACCTTTTGGACGAATAATTTATATGACTTAAGTAGTCTAATTATTTAGGGTATTTTAAAGTACGAGGTAGTGGGTTTTATTCGAAATGGACTCAGGTTTGTTTCCTGATAGGCTACACTATGAAAGAGACAAAGACTATTATTAATATTATTATTATTATTAACAACCTGTTCTCAGGTTTGTTTCCTGAAGCTAAACACTCTCAAAACTGTGGACTGATTATTATTATTATTATTATTATTATTATTAACAACCTGGAGCTAAACACTCTCAAAACTGTGGAGATGATAGTGGACTTCAGAAGGAACCCCCCTACACTCCCCCCACTCACCATCATGGACAGCACTGTGGCTGCAGTGGAGTCATTCAGATTCCTGGGAACCACCATCTCTCAGGACCTGAAGTGGGATAATTATGTTGACTCTATTGTAAAAAAGGCCCAGCAGAGGCTGTATTTCCTCCGCCAGCTAAGGAAGTTCAACCTGCCTCAGGAGCTGCTGAAACAGTTCTACTCTGCCATCATCGAGTCTGTCCTATGTTCATCTATAACTGTTTGGTTTGGTTCAGCTACTTTACACCTCCAGAGTGAGGAAAAGGGCTAAGAAAGTCACTCTGGACCCCTCACACCCAGCTCACTCTCTCTTTGAACTGTTGCCCTCTGGCCGGTGCTACAGATCACTGAGCACCAAAACAGCCAGACACAAGAACAGTATATTCCCCCAGGCCGTATCCCACCTGAACAACACATAACACACCCCGCTACTGTACATCTGTAAATAACTCATCAAACCTTCATCTGTACATAGGACACATGCACATTCACAGTTCTGTCTATGGACATTTTTCTTTTCTGTATATTTTTATTTTTTATTACTATTGTTATTCTTAATTATTGTCTATTCTCTTCATTATTAGTGTTTTTTATTACCTTAATTATATGTTGTCTGCACTATGTTTGTACTTTCTGTACTGGAAGCTCCTAACACCAAGACAAATTCCTTGTGTGTGCAAACACACTTGGCAATAAAACTCTTTCTGATTCTGATTCTGATCATACACTCCATTCACATTTTTAATGTTACAGAAGAAGTGGCATGTGAATGTGAGCAACATTGTAGATTTTATGACCAAAAAAATGATTTTCAGGAAAGAAACCAATATTTTTCAATAAGATTATGTTTTGCCTAGCAATCATTGTGTTGTAGATACAATCTTTTGACCTACATAACCTAAAGTAGCTGTTTCTCTAGTTTAATTTGATACTTTGCATTCATGCTAACTTAAAACCCACATGCTAAAACAGTTAGCTATGTTATGGCTGCTTGGGTTGGGGATAGTTGTAACAGTTCATTAAAAATGTTACAACCAACTCTTAATGATTACAATGAGTCCAATTATCCAATCACATCCTCTATTGAGGCAAAGTCATGTGAGGTTTTTGTTGCACATCAAGGGATTTATGTAAAATGTTTTTCCATCATAGTTTATGCACATAACTTTTTATTGGACAAAAAAAAACAACACTATCCGCCTCAATTGAGCACATACGTTTTTCGTGCACATTTTTAGAATTTCTGCGCATCTTGACATTTCCATCCAGCATTCCAAAATTCACATAAAAATAGGTAGATGGCAACACAGTTAGTGACTGAACCCTTATGTGACAGGAACACAGTACACACACACTCACACAAACACACACAGCAATTGTTTTTGTGCTAAATTTAAAAGGAATACAATATAATATTTTTGTCACTTTAAATGGTTCACTTTATTCAAAACTGATTATTTTTTGTTCTTCAATAAAGTTCTTGCATACATTGGCATTGTGGGTCTTATTTCAACAAATTACCTCACACTGTTACATCTATCCCCAGCCTGTTACAACTCACCCCAGTAGTGGGGTAGGTTGTAACAACGGAACTCTTTGTATTTGACATTAACTCACATAATCTGTGATTATGCAGTACACGTCCAAGTGAGTTTTATTTGTAGTAGACAAACGTGGCTACGATATATCAAAGTTTGAGAGATCTAACACAAAAAGTGTTACTTTCATCCCCGGTCTACCCTACTTGTTTACATTTACATTTACATTTAATCATTTAGCAGACGCTTTTATCCAAAGCGACGTACAAATGAGGAGAACAATAGAAGCAATCAGACCATCGAGAGAGCAACAGTATACAAGTGCCATGACAAGTCTCAGTTAGTCTAGCACAGTACACGTAGCTAGGAATGTTGTTGTTTTTTTTGTTTTGTTTTTTTAAATAGAATAGGTAAGTGTTAGTATTATTTAGTCAGGTGCTGGCGAAAAAGATGTGTCTTTAGATGTTTTTTGAAAATGGCTAAAGACTCAGCTGTTCGAATTGAGATCGGGAGGTCATTCCACCAGCTGGGCACAGTCCAGGAAAAGGTCCGTGAGAGTGATTTGGTACCTCTTTGGGATGGCACCACAAGGCGTCGTTCACTTGCAGAACGCAAGCTTCTGGAGGACGCATAAGTTTGAACTAGCAAGTTTAGGTATATTGGTGCAGTGCCAGTTGTGGTCTTGTAGGCAAACATCAGTACCTTGAATTTGATGCGAGCGGCTATTGGTAGCCAGTGTAACCTGATGAAGAGAGGGGTAACGTGAGCTTTTTTCGGCTCATTAAAGACCACTCTGGCTGCTGCATTCTGGATCAGTTGCAGAGGCTTGATAGTACATGCGGGAAGGCCCGCCAAGAGAGCATTACAATAGTCCAGTCTAGAGAGAACAAGAGCTTGGACAAGGAGTTGTGCGGCTTGCTCTGACAGGAAGGGCCTAATCTTCCTAATGTTGTATAAGGCGAATCTGCAGGACCGGGCCGTTGTAGCAATATGGTCTGTGAAGCTTAACTGATCATCGATCACAACTCCAAGGTTCCTGGCTGTCCTGGAAGGAGTTATGGTTGACGAACCCAGCTGTATAGAGAAGTTGTGGTGAAGTGATGGGTTGGCTGAGAACACGAGCAGTTCTGTCTTAGCAAGATTGAGCTGAAGGTGATGGTCCATCATCCAGCTAGAAATGTCACTCAGACAGGCTGCAATGCGAGCAGTTACCGTCGGATCATCTGATTGGAATGAGAAGTAGAGTTGAGTGTCATCAGCATAGCAGTGGTAGGAAAAGCCATGCTTCTGAATAACCGATCCTAATGACGACATGTAGATGGAGAAGAGAAGTGGTCCAAGCACTGAGCCTTGAGGAACTCCAGTAGCAAGAAGTTGTGACTTTGAAACCTCACCCCTCCAAGACACCCTGAAGGACCTATCTGAGAGGTAAGACTCGAACCACAGGAGGGCGGTTCCTGAGATGCACATCTTTCTGAGGATGGACATGAGGATCTGGTGGTTAACTGTGTCAAAGGCAGCAGACAGATCCAGCAAGATAAGTACAGAGGATTTGGAAGCTGCTCTTGCCAGTCACAGGGCCTCTGTAACCGAGAGTAGGGCAGTCTCAGTTGAGTGGCCACTTTTGAAGCCAGATTGGTTGTTGTCCAGAATGTTGTTCTGTGCAAGAAACAGAGAGAGTTGGTTGTGTTCAACCACTCTCTCTGTTTCTTGTCCAGAATGTTGTTCTGTGCAAGAAACAGAGAGAGTTGGTTGAACACAACTCGCTCAAGTGACTTTGCAATGAATGGAAGAAGGGATACCGGTCTGTAGTTTTCTAAAAGTGCTGGATTTAGAGCAGGTTTTTTTAAGCAGTGGGCTTACCCGAGCCTGCTTAAATGCTGTGGGAAATGTACCAGTGTGAAGCGAGGTGTTGATAATGTGAGTAAGCGCAGGTATGACCGAAGAAGAAATGGCTTGAAGGAGGTGAGTGGGGATAGAATCTAGTGGACAAGTAGTGGGATGATTGGAAAGGATGAGTTTGGAAACCTCTGTCTCCGAGAGAGGAGAAAAGGAGGTGAGAGATTGTGTATTTGTCGTTATGGAGTTATTATTAGTTTGTGGTGTGAGGAATTGGTCGCTGATGGTTTTTGTTTTATTTGTGAAGAAAGTTGCAAAGTCATCAGCTGTAAGAGTTGACGAAGGAGGTGGGGGAGGAGGACAGAGAAGAGAAGAGAACGCTTTGAAGAGTGCGCGAGAGTCGGAACAGTTGTTAATTTTGTTGTGGTAGTATGTCATTTTAGCAGTGGAGACATTTGCAGAGAAGGAAGAGAGGTGTGACTGATACACACTAAGGTCGGTAGAGTTTTTGGATTTGTGCCATTTCCTCTCTGCAGCCCTTAGTTTAGCATGATGTTCACGGAGAACATCGGACAACCAGGGGGCAGAGGGGGTAGCGCGTGCTGGTCTGGATGAAAGGGGGCAAAAGTTGTCTAAGCAAGATGTTAGAGTGAAGCAAAGAGTGTCAGTAGCACTGTTTGTGTCGAGTGCTGAAAACTGAGAGGGTGAAGGTGCGGATGAAACCATTGAGGAGGGAGAGGGAGAGAGAGAGGTTAGTCGAAAGTGACGAAGGAGCGTGTGCTATGTCAGGAGTTAGTGTGAGGTTAGAAGTGATGAGGAAGTGGTCTGAGGTGTGCAGTGGAGTTACTAATGTGTTGTCAGTGGAGCAGTAGCGTGTGTAGATGAGGTCCAGTTGGTTACCTGATTTGTGAGTAGCCGTAGTAGACACTCGTTTGAGGTCAAATGAAGTGAGAAGAGTGTTGAAGTCAGTAGCCTGGGGTTTTTCTAGGTTTATGAAGAACATTTTAATAATCTAAAGAACCTTCCACTATAAATCTTTCCAATAAATTTTGTTCATGAAGTGTCATTCACTTCCATTAGAGAAGGCCTATGAAATAATCATTAATAATCACCTCAAACTTTCATAATACATGAAAAGAATTGTGGGAGGGGGATAGCTTGTAATAAGCTTCAGGTAGGCTATGAGTCAGGGGCGAGGCCAGAAATGTTTAAGTGGGTGGGCCTGCATAAACCGGGTGGGCAAGGTAGCGTCAACCCGATCTCATGAAAGTGCGTATAAATAGTACGCCAAATAAAAACGAAAACTCGTGGTATTGATACGCAAAAATGGACTTTGGCGTGTCTATGCTACACGATGGGTAGGGTTAGGGTTGTGGTGTAGATGCGTATCATATGTACGTGAAAACTGCATATCATATGCACGCCAACAAATTTCGTATCATATGCATGCGAAAACAGCGTATTATATGCACGCCAAAAATGCGCGTAGAATATAAACGCCAAAGTCCATTTTTGCGTATCAATACCACGAGTTTTCGGGGGTTTTTTTGCGTAATATAATACGTATTTTCATGAGACCGGGCTCGTAAAAACTGCATATCAAATTGCCAACAGGAAATACAACACAAAGATTCAATGCACAATACTTCTAAAGCATTGATTAACATTATTAATTTTAATTTCAACATTTACTAATACATTATTTATTAAAATTAAAAGTTTTATCTAACCATACCTGAGCTAACAAAAACAAAAAGTTGTTGAAAAGTTGAAACAAAGCTAACAAAAAGTTGAAATTTTACAAAAAGTTGAAACTACTGTAACAAATGTATTTCTCATTGTTAATGTTAGTTAATGCATTGCCTAACGTTAACTAAAGTTTATTGTATTTGTAAAGCATGAAAGTTTAACCTTAGTCTGAGACGACGGGGTTTCGCAGATAATCTCAAGTGTCTCAGTTCGCATTCAGAGGAGAGTAGATATCGAGGACCGTAGAAATGAGCGCAGATGCAGTTTGTTGTGGAGAAGAGTATCTAGCATAACGTTTATTTGTTTCTTTCCACAAAGAATGCATCTATTTATCGAATCAAACACTGTACGTATGCTAATATGATGCTTTAAACACGTTTGGCTCAGAAGTTTCCAATCTATAAATCCATCACCCGGTGGTCTGGTTTCATTTGTTGGCGGTCCGGATTCAGCGCTAAGACTTACGTTTCATTTGGGATATCCAATATATACTTTTTAAAGACTGAATGAGGTTTGTTTCACTATTTTCAAATTCAACTTTTGCGTCCTCACGTCGTTAACATAATTGTGGGTGGGACTAACAGAAATTGACGAATCAACATTTTGACAAGCGTATGCACCTATAGGAAGAGGGAACATTGCCTACAACTGCCTGTAATTGACCATAAAAACTCACGTTAAATATATTTTAAAGTACATATATGAAGTTATAGTGAAACTATACGTTTATTATTATTATCATTTAATAAATAACGTTCATCTGGAAAATTACCAGCTTAGCTTCGCCACTGCTATGAGTAGCTTGTCAAATGAGTAAGAAGGCATAAATATTGGTCGCAGCGATGTATGATGAGTTTAGTTTGTTAGATTCTACCGTACGGAATGCGAAAATAGTCGTGTCCACCCCACATTTAATAACACATAAATTCGTCCCCCGCACTTTTTTTCAGGCAAGTATGTTCACATAGATGTTTTAAATGCTGGTGAGAATAAATCTAGATTTAAATTCAAAGAGATAAGATAGTCTGTGCATGAACTGATGTTTTACTCGTATGCATAATTAGGAGATGCGAACATTATGGAGCGCTCACTCTCATGCAGTGTATGTTTCATTCATACTGGAAGCCAGAGGGCGCTCTCGCACAGAAAGTCTAAAACTCAGAGAAGTAATTACTTATGACATGCCAGGAAATCCATAATATGGACAAAAGCATCCAGCTTTAGGCTGAATAAAAAGCAGAAATGTTTGGACGTGAAGACATTAAACACACGATTGTGACAATATACGGTTTTTGTGTGTTTTTCAAGTCATCAGGTAATAAATAAAGACGGTTATTTATTAGCTGGTAATAAATTTGTTCGGTTGCGATGTCGGGTGACCAAAATTCTAATTATGTGTGTGTGTGTGTGTATATATATATATATATATATATATATATATTAGTGCTGTCAAAGTTAACGCATTAATAACGCGTTAACGCAAACTCATTTTAACGGCACTAATTTTTTTAACATGCGATTAACGCAGCGCGTATTTTCTGTTTGACCCGTGGCCCAACCCCTTGTTGGAGAAATGGAGATGGACAGTGTTGCCAACTTAGGAGCATTGCAGACCACTTTAGCGACTTTTTTCCCTTCAAAAAAGCGCCCAAACCTAGTTTCTGAGAATCACTTATACTGCCGCGCCAGCGCGAGGTCTTGCTCTCCCAGCGTGCGCGCACACACCTCTCTCTCTCGCTCTCTCTGCGTCTGCTCTGTTCAGCGCGCGCACACCTCTCTCTCTCTCTCTCTCTCTCTCTCACTTCCGGTGTGATTGCTGAGGGTGAGTGAACGGACTGGTGTGAGTGCGGGTGGCTCTGTGTGAGTGATCCTTTTTTTTTTTTCCCTTCCGATTTTCATGCTTCTGCTTTCTCTAGTGGTGGGTTCTTGGAGCTGCTGTTTCTGCTTTACTGTTGGGCCGCGTACTGCCTGTTTTTTCAGTGAGGTATGTTGGCCCAAAGTGTGAATTTGAGCTCGCTTACGCGGCGTCACGCTGTTAAAGTGGCGTCCGCGGCGAGTGTTGAGCAATGTTGCTTGGCTATTGGTGAGGTTGTGGGGCTTGAGTCTATTTTATCTGCATCTAGAGTGAATAGCGCAGCTGTTATTTTTCTTGACAGTGTTGATAAAGCAAACGTTATTGTTGAGCACGGAGTTACTGTTGGCGGCGAGTTTATTCCTGTCCTTCCCCTCTCATTACCATCTAAGAGAGTTACTTTATCGAATGTACCCCCGTTTATGAGTGATGATATTCTAACTCAGGCCCTGTCTCGTTACGGAAAAATGGTGTCATCAATTAAAAAAATCCCGATAAGTACTGAATCTCCTCTTTTGAAACACATCGTCTCCTTTAGGCGCTTTGCATATATGGTACTGAAGGATGATGCTGAGTTAGACCTGTCGCTTAAATTTCGTGTTGATGGTGTTGAGTATGTTATCTTTGTCACAACCGCAAGAACAAAGTGCTTCGGATGCGGGAAAGTGGGGCATTTAATAAAAAATTGTCCCGATAAATTGATAGAATTTAGACAGAAGGGATAGAAGGGATTTACACAGGGGATAGAAGCGGAAGGTATTGTGGAAAGTGATGGCAATATTGCTCCAAGCGCAGTTGAACCTGAGCGGCTGGACTTGAGGCCGTCAGGTGAGAGCCAGGCTGAGGCGGAGCCGGTCGCGGGGAATGAATCTCCCGGTAGTAGACTGAATACTGCCGGTTTGGTTGAGATTAGCTCAACCGTGGCGGTTCAAGAACCGTCAGGTACGAGACAGACCGCTGTCAACAATGGTAATGGGAACTCAGTTAATGAAGAGCAGTACACAGGAAAGAAAGATGAATCAAGTATGTGCTACTTTAGCAGACATTGTTCAGCCTGTACCGCGGAGCGTTTGCGAGATGGATTGTGTTGATGAAGAAGCTGGACAGAATGTGTTTAAAGTGCCTCAAAAAAGAAAAAAGAAGGATAGGTATCATGAAATAAAATCACCCCTAAAAAATGACTCTCAACTTAGTGAGGATCATGAGACAGAAAGTGACAGTGATTCTGATTCTAGTGTGGCACTCTCTCAGAGCGATTTTTATGCTCGTAGTTGTGATGTTGATGAAATAAAGTTGTTTCTTAGAGCAACAAAAAATAAGAGAGGTGTTAATGTTCGGGATTATTTCCCTGATGTCAAACAGTTTGTTGAAAAGACAAGAAGTTTAATGGCCGAGGGTTCCTTTACTAATAAAGAAGTGTACCGTTTGAAGAAAATTGTAAGGAATTTAGGCAAAATTTTAAATGATGATGTTTAAAAAGCGAAGGGACTATCTTTCCATTAATTTGTTGTTTTTTCGAGGTTTGTTTTTGATTTTACTTATGAGTGAAATATGCCTGGCTACATTGAATGTGAATGGTGCCAGGGACATTAGAAAAAGAGCATTGGTAAAGGAGATAATTAAGCAGAAAAACATTGATGTCATTTTTCTGCAAGAAACACACAGTGATGGACAAAATGCCATTGAATGGGAAAGGGAGTTTGAAGGCATCTCTGTATTGAGTCATAATACTTCAACAAGTGCAGGGGTTGCCATTTTGTTCACGAAAAGTTTCAGTCCAATTTCTTATGATTTTGAGGAAATTGTTAAAGGCAGGCTCTTAAAAGTGAGAGCTGTGTTTGAGAATTATACTTTTGTTTTTATGTGTGTTTATGTTCCAACATCTACAGTTGAAAGGATGCTCTTTTTAGATACCTTATGTTGTACTTTGCAGAACTGTTCTTCTGAGGAGTTTTTATTTTTAGCTGGTGATTTTAATTGTACTGAGCATGCTCTGGACAGAAATCATATTGAACCTCATATGCCTTCTAGGAAACGTCTCACTCACATAATTAAGAAGCATGATTTGTGTGATATTTGGAGACAGTTAAATGGTAATGAAAGACAATATACCTGGGTACATACAAGAGACAATGTGATATCATTTGCCAGACTAGATAGGTTGTATGCCTTTGGACATCATCTTAATATTATTAATAGTTGCTCAATTATTCCTATGAGTTTCACAGATCATGCCATGGTACAATGTAATGTTATTCTGAATCTTATTAAACCTAAAAGTGCATATTGGCATTTTAACACTTCTTTATTGAGTGATGCTTTTTTTAAAGATTCCTTTAAGGCTTTTTGGGAGAATTACAGAAAAACAAAATCTACTTTTCGGTCAATACAACAGTGGTGGGATTTTGGCAAGATTCAAATTAAACAATTTTGTCAGCAGTACACTCACAACGTTACCAGAGAGTTAGGACGATCTTTGAAGAGCCTCGAAATTGATATAAAGAACTGTCAGCAGCTAGCTGATTCTACTGGAGACCATTATTATCTAGACGCCTGTTTGAAGAAAAAAGCACAGTTAGCTGATCTACTAGGACATAAAGCACAGGGGGCACTGGTCCGGTCAAGATTTCAAAGTATTGATCAAATGGATGCACCATCTAAGTATTTTTTCAGCCTTGAGAAAAAGAATGGCCAAAGACGCCTTATTCAGGCATTGCGTTCTGAAGATGGGGGTTTGTTGACAGACCCCGTAGACATCCGAAGAAGAGCTGCTGGTTTTTATCAGAACCTTTACAGAAGTGAACTTAACTTAGAGAGCAGGGAGGAAAATGTTTTCTTGGACGCCTTACCCCAGATGTCCGAGGAGGGTAATGTTGCTCTCTCCAGCCCTCTTAGTTTGGGAGAGTTGCATAAGGCCCTCCAAGGCATGGAGTCTGGGAGAGCTCCCGGAGTTGATGGTCTCCCAGTCGATTTCTTAAAATCTTTTTGGGCTGAGTTGGGAGTAGATTTGCTTCAGGTACTGAATGGCAGTTTGTCGGAGGGCAGGCTCCCGTTGAGTTGCCGTAGAGCGATAATCACTCTCATTCCAAAAAAAGGGGATCTCACTGATATTAAATGTTGGCGTCCTGTCTCACTTCTCTGCAGTGACTATAAGTTGTTTTCTAAAACATTGGCCAACAGATTGGCTGGAGTAATGGACCTTGTCATCCATCCGGACCAGACCTACTGTGTTCCGGGTAGATCTATATTTGATAACATCTCTTTAATTCGGGATATTTTGGAAGTGTCAGATTTGTGCAATTTGAATTTTGGTCTGATCTCACTAGACCAGGAAAAGGCATTTGATCGAGTGGAACACACATATTTGTGGAGAACTCTATCAGCTTTTGGTTTTTGCCAAAAATTTATAAATATGATAAAGGTGCTCTATAGTAGCGCTGAGAGTGTACTAAAGATAAATGGTGGCTTATGTGCTCCCTTTCAGGTTCATAGGGGCATAAGACAGGGGTGTTCCTTGTCCGGAATGTTATACTCTTTGGCCATTGAACCTTTGTTGCATCAATTAAGATTAAATATACATGGTTTATCTTTACCCATTTGTAAAAGTAATATTCGTCTGTCAGCTTATGCTGATGATGTCATGGTTGTTATCAGTGGGCAAAATGATATACAGGTTTTGCTTAAACTGATTGAAGAATTTACGTCTGTGTCTTCTGCCAGAATTAACTGGACAAAATGTGAAACATTATTAGTTGGTCAGTGGGCCGGTGGTAAACCGAACCTTCCTAATGGGTTGTTTTGGGGAAAAAGGGGTATTAAATATTTAGGAGTGATTTTAGGTGATGGCCTGACCCAGCAGAAAAACTGGGAAGGGGTTCTTGAAAAAATAAAGGGTCGCCTTGAAAAATGGAGATGGCTGATTCCCAATATGTCATATAGGGGACGTACTCTTGTTGTTAATAATTTGGTGGCATCCTCCTTATGGCATAGGCTGGCCTGTGTGGACCCTCCAGTTCATCTGCTGGCTCAAATTCAAGCTATTCTTGTGGATTTTTTCTGGGATAATTTGCACTGGGTGCAACAGAGCGTTTTATACCTGCCTAAGGATGAAGGAGGACAAGGACTAATACACTTACAAAGTAGAACTGCTGCCTTTCGGTTACAGTTTTTACAAAGACTTTTTGATGGTGCTTCGGATTTTAGTTGGAGAGCTGTTGCCTGCACTCTGTTGCAAAACTACAGGGGCTTTGGGTTGGATAAACATCTTTTTCTGCTGGACCCTTAAAAATGGATTTGTCTAAGATGTCATCTTTCTATAGGAATCTTTTTAAACTGTGGAGTTTGTTTCGTTTTCAAAAGGTTGAAAGTTCACATTCTCTCTATTGGCTGCTGGAGGAGCCTTTGATACTTGGAGCCCGTCTGGATGTGTCTGACAGTTGCAATTTACATGGACTCAGTTTGGCACTTCAAAAATCTGGAATTACAACTTTGGGACAAGTGTTAACTTTGGCTGGGCCAAATTTGGAGAATGCTGAGGTAACATCCCTGCACTTGGGCATTAATTCTGTTCGTATTGTTTCCAGCTTTTTGTGTAAATTAAAAGCAGCACTTACAGCTGAAGAGGATCAAATGTTGAAGGACTATCATTCTGGGGAAAGTACCCCCAATGCACAGGACTTATTTCCTTGTTTAAAGCTGCTACCTAATTTAGAGGGGTGTACAGGTCTTTTCTTAAAACCTTGGGAATCTTTATGGTTTGATTTATTGTCAGCTAAGAGTAAAACTTTGTACAGTGCTTGTGTTATGGCTTTTAACAAGAAAAACCTTGAAAACAAAGTTGATACACCATGGCGATCTTTTTTTGGCTTAGATGAAACTGTAAAACCTGAGTGGAGGTCCTTGTATAAGCCGCCTTTATCTAAAAGATTAGGGGACTTACAGTGGCGAGTGCTTCATGGTATTATTGCTGTGAACTCTTTTATTTCTATTTTAAACCCAGAAGTTTGTTCTACATGTCCTTTTTGCTCCAAAAGAGAAACAGTGTTTCATGTTTTTGTGCAGTGTTTTAGGTTGGAACCTTTATTTGTTGTTTTAAATGGTCTTTTAAATTGTTTTGATGAGCTATTTTCTGCAGAGACATTTATTTTGGGGTTTAAATACAGACGTGACATGAGGTTTACATCTCAATTACTGAATTTTATCTTGGTTGAAGCTAAGTTTGCAATTTATATTATCAAAAACAAAATTGGGAAAAAGTCTTGTCAAAGTGTCGTTGCCTGTTTTTTAACTTTAGTAAATTCAAGAGTGTTGATTGATTTCAAGTTTTATAAAGCTATGGAAGATCTGTTAACTTTTGAAATGATTTGGTGCAGTCAAGGAGCATTGTGTACTGTTTTTGAAGGAAATCTGGTGTTCTCCTTATGATGTTTGTTTAATATTTTAATCATTGTTTGTATTGTATGTATTTGTATGTGTTTGTCACTTGATTAATTGTAAATAAAGTTTTTTTCAAAATCAAATCAAATCTCTCTCTCTCTCTCTCTCTCTCTCTCTGCGTCTGCTCAGCGCGCGGCAGAGAGAGGAGCAGCGCTTTAATTCAGTTAAACACAGATATTATGTTGCTTCTCTAATTTTACATGCAAGTATAGCCGAAATCACAGCACAGCTATTGTCTTTATCTTATGTGTATTTGATTTCATCAGACGACTGTGCGATTATCATGATTTTTGTGCAGATTAACATCTTGGAAGGGAGAGCTGGTTATGTCTTAATGGGTCGCGTTTCAGTCACTATTTTATATTCATTCCGTTGTCTGACAACAGAAACAGTAAAATATACCAATGAAAACAGTTTTATTGAGAATATAGCTTCATCAAAATACAGTATGTGGGCACAGAGAGGGAAACAAATGTAATAATAAATAATAAATGTACATTTTGTATTTTCAGAAGAAGAGCTGCCCTGTGTGCAAAAATGTAAACAGGTTTGTGTAAGTAAATTGCCCAGTGCAAAGAAAGTAATGGGAACCTGGAATTTCTTTTTTCATGCGTCTAATAGACATGAACAAGTTCTTTGAAAAACATCTATGACCTTTGAAACATGTCTAGTCTTCATGCTATATGTTGACTATGGTTTCAATAATAATAAACATACACTATATTGCCAAAAGTATTGGCACCCCCTTCTAATGAACAGGTTTGACTACTTTAGTCATTTCTATGAGTACAAATCTTAATGTTAAAGCATATAATGATATTCTAGGGAATTGTGTGCTTCTAATATTATAGCAACAGTTTGGACTCTTTTCTATTCTAACATGACAATGCCTCTGTGTATAAGACAAGGTTCAAAAAGAAAATGATTGATTCAGTCAGTGTGGAAGAACTTGACTGGTCTGCATAAAACCAAGTCCTAATCCCAGTTTAACACCACTGGTGTGACTGTAAATGCAGACCTTGAGCCAAAAACTCATCACCAAACACCAATGACTTGTACATACACTATATAGACAAAAGTATTGGCACCCCCTTCTTTAGAACAGAAAAATGCACTTCCAAATCTGTGGCAACAACGATGGGAACATAATTCATGTATTTAAAAATTGTATTTCCATCTCTGTAGCAACAGTTTTGGAAGTGTCTAAAATGACCCATATGTACAAGTCATTGGTGTTTGGTGATGAGTTTTTGGCTCAAGGTCTGCATTTACAGTCACACCAGTGGTGTTAAACTGGGATTAGGACTTGGTTTTATGCAGACCAGTCAAGTTCTTCCACACTGACTGAATCAATCATTTTCTTTTTGAACCTTGTCTTATACGCAGAGGCATTGCCATGTTAGAATAGAAAAGAGTCCTGTCCAAACTGTTGCTATAATATTAGAAGCACACAATTTCCTGGAATATCATTATATGCTTTAACATTAAGATTTGTACTCATAGAAATGACTAAAGTAGTCAAACCTGTTCATTAGAAGGGGGCGACCCAATACTTTTGGCAATATAGTGTACATTTGCATAAAGCATCCATATTTGTCCATGCCCAGGTTGATTAGAGTATTAAAAAATGGAAAAGTATTGATTTAAGGTACATTTAGAACAAATAAAAATGTGCGTTTAATTGCGATTAATCACGAGTTAACTCATGGCAATCATGCGATTAATCGCGATTAATTTTTTTAATCGATTGACAGCCCTAATATATATACAGTATCTCACAGAAGTGAGTACACCCCTCACATTTTTGTAAATATTTTATTATATCTTTTCATGTGACAACACTGAAGAAATGACACTTTGCTACAATGTAAAGTAGTGAGTGTACAGCTTGTATAACAGTGTAAATTTGCTGTCCCCTCAAAATAACAACACACAGTCATTAATGTCTAAACCGCTGGCCACAAAAGTGAGTACACCCCTAAGTGAAAATGTCCAAATTGGGCCCAAAGTGTCAATATTTTGTGTGGCCACCATTATTTTCCAGCACTTCCTTAACCCTCTTGGGCATGGAGTTCACCAGAGCTTCACAGGTTGCCACTGGAGTCCTCTTCCACTCCTCCATGACGACATCACAGAGCTGGTGGATGTTAGAGACCTTGCGCTCCTCCACCTTCCGTTTGAGGATGCCCCACAGATGCTCAATAGGGTTTAGGTCTGGAGACATGCTTGGCCAGTCCATCACCTTTACCCTCAGCTTCTTTAGCAAGGCAGTGGTCGTCTTGGAGGTGTGTTTGGGGTCGTTATCATGTTGGGAGGGTATCATGCTCTGCTTCAGTATGTCACAGTACATGTTGGCATTCATGGTTCCCTCAATGAACTGTAGCTCCCCATTGCCGGCAGCACTCATGCAGCCCCAGACCATGACACTCCCACCACCATGCTTGACTGTAGGCAAGACACACTTGTCTTTGTACTCCTCACCTGGTTGCCGCCACACACGCTTGACACCATCTGAACCAAATAAGTTTATCTTGATCTCATCAGACCACAGGACATGGTTCCAGTAATCCATGTCCTTAGTCTGCTTGTCTTCAGCAAACTGTTTGCAGGCTATCTTGTGCATCATCTTTAGAAGAGGCTTCCCTCTGGGACGACAGCCATGCAGAACAATTTAATGCAGTGTGCGGCGTATGGTCTGAGCACTGACAGGCTGACCCCCCACCCCTTCAACCTCTGCAGCAATGCTGGCAGCACTCATACGTCTATTTCCCAAACACAACCTCTGGATATGACGCTGAGCACGTGCACTCAACTTCTTTGGTCGACCATGGCGAGGCCTGTTCTGAGTGGAACCTGTCCTGTTAAACCGCTGTATGGTCTTGGCCACCGTGCTGCAGCGCAGTTTCAGGGTCTTGGCAATCTTCTTATAGCCTACGCCATCTTTCTGTAGAGCAACAATTCTTTTTTTCAGATCCTCAGAGAGTTCTTTGCCATGAGGTGCCATGTTGAACTTCCAGTGACCAGTATGAGAAAGTGAGAGCGATAACACCAAATTTAACACACCTGCTCCCCATTCACACCTGAGACCTTGTAACACTAACGAGTCACATGACACCGGGGAGAGAAAATGGCTAATTGGGCCCAATTTGGACATTTTCACTTAGGGGTGTACTCACTTTTGTGGCCAGCAGTTTAGATATTAATGGCTGTGTGTTGAGTTATTTTGAGGGGACAGCAAATTTACACTGTTATACAAGCTGTACACTCACTACTTTAAATTGTAGAAAAGTGTCATTTCTTCAGTGTTGTCACATGAAAAGATATAATAAAATATTTACAAAAATGTGAGGGGTGTACTCACTTCTGTGAGATACTGTATATATATATATATATATTACATTTGGCATTTCTGTCACATACACATATACACTTATACACACACACACACACACACACACACACACACATATATATATATACATGTATATGTGTATATATATATATATATATATATATATATATATATAAATAAATATTTTATAACAATATAAGTCTTTACTATCACCTTTTATCTATTTAACACATCCTTGCTGAACATTATTGTTTTTTTTCTGTATTTGTGATCAAATAAATGCAGGCTTGATGAGCATAAGAAATTTATCTCAAAAACATTAAAAATAGTAATGGGTCGAAACTTTTGACCGGTACTGTATGTACATATTGATCAAACTTTATGTAAGGTAATCTCTTTTTTGTTTGATGAATATGTTATTGTTGTTGTTCTTATTATTATTTTGCTGTTTTATTAAATTTATTCACAGTTCCAGAATACCACTTCAGTAGATGAACAGAAGTGCTTTTATAATTTTTTTAATAATTTTTTTTCCTTGCTGGGTATGGGCAGGATTTCCCCCTCCAATTTAATCAACACTGACTACAGATATTGTCATATTATTAATATCAATAATGTGATATTATGTATTGCATTGTTACTTAAATATACACAAATCAAGTGGAACAGGAAGACACGATCGCTACAAGATGAAATTATAAATATTACGTTAGAGCAGTAATCCTAATCATCAGCAGAATTTAGCAGATCCCCCACCCCTGCCCTATGGCCTATGCAAAAAAGATTTGTATAAATTGTTAAATCATCTAAACCAGGGGTAGGCAACGTCAGTCCTGGAGTGCCGCTGTCCTGTAGAGTTTAGCTCCAACCCTAATCAAACACACCTGAACAAGCTAATCAAGGTTTTCAGAATTACTAGGGCCGTTTCTCAAACGGAAGGCTGCATCCTCCGTAGGTCACATTTGTAGGCTGCATATGTCATAAAGAATACCTTATTTTAGAATATTAACAGTTATAAATTTGACCATTATTCTTAGTTAAGTGTAAATTGTTGTAATATGCTTTTGACTCACAAATGTAATGCTCAGTTAACTGAAATAAACCAAGCTTGATGACGTATGCAGCCTACAAATGTGACCTACGGAGGATGCAGCCTTCCGTTTGAGAAACGGCCTAGGGCTACAGGCAGGTGAGGTTTTTTTCAGGGTTGGAGCTAAACTCTGCAGGACATCGGCACTCCAGCACCGACATTGCCTACCCCTGATCTAAACCAACAACATGTATGTTAGAACTATACCATATAAGCTACTAACAGAGGTGCTTCGAGAAGTCATAGATCCTCTTCTGAATATTATTAATTCATCATTGTCATTAGAATATATCCCAAAAACTTTCAAGTTGCCTGTTATTAAGTCTCTCATTAAAAAAAAACACAACTTGATCCTAGAGAATTGGTTAATTATACAGACCGATCTCAAATTTCCCGTTTCTGTCAAAAATACAAGAAAAGGCAGTATCCTCACAGCTACAGTGGTGTGAAAAAGTGTTGGCCCCCTTCCTGATTTTTTTTTTTTTTGCATGTTTGTCACACTTTAATGTTTCAGATCATCAAACAAATTTAAATATTAATCAAAGATAACACAAGTAAACACAACATGCAGTTTTTAAATGAAGGGTTTTTTTATGAAGGGAAAACAAAATCCAAAACCACATGGCCCTGTGTGAAAAAGTGTTTGCCCCCCACCCCCTGTTAAAACATAACTGTGGTTTATCACACCTGAGTTCAGTTTCTCTAGCAACACCCAGGCCTGATTACTGCCACACCTGTTCGCAATCAAGAAATCACTTAAATAGGACCTGCCTGACAAAGTGAAGTAGACCAAAAGATCCTCAAAAGCTACACATCATGTTGAGATCTAAAGAAATTCAGGAACAAATGAGAAAGAAAGTAATTGAGATCTATCAGTCTGGAAAAGGTTATAAAGCCATTTCTAAAGCTTTGGGACTCCAGCGAACCACAGTGAGAGCCATTATCCACAAATGGCGAAAACATGGAACAGTGGTGAACCTTCCCAGGAGTGGCCGGCCGACCAAAATTACCCCAAGAGCGCAGCGACGACTCATCCAAGAGGTCACAAAAGACCCCACAACAACATCTAAAGAACTGCAGGCCTCACTTGCCTCAGTTAAGGTCATTGTTCATGACTCCACCATAAGAAAGAGACTGGGCAAAAATGGCCTGCATGGCAGAGTTCCAAGACGAAAACCGCTGCTGAGCAAAAAGAACATAAAAGCTCATCTCAGTTTTGCCAGAAAACATCTTGATGATCCCCAAGACTTTTGGGAAAATACTCTGTGGACTGACGAGACAAAAGTTGAACTTTTTAGAAGGTGTGTGTCACATTACATCTGGCGTAAAAGTAACACAGCATTTCAAAAATAGAACATCATACCAACAGTAAAATATGGTGGTGGTAGTGTGATGGTCTGGGGCTGTTTTGCTGCTTCAGAACCTGGAAGACTTGCTGTGATAAATGGAACCATGAATTCTGCTGTCTACCAAAAAATCCTGAAGGACAATGTCCGGCCATCTGTTCGTGACCTCAAGCTGAAGCGAACTTGGGTTCTGAAGCAGGACAATGATCCAAAACACACCAGCAAATCCACCTCTGAATGGCTGAAGAAAAACAAAATGAAGACTTTGGAGTGGCCAAGTCAAAGTCCTGACCTGAATCCTATTGAGATGCTGTGGCATGAACTTAAAAAGGTGGTTCATGCTCGAAAACCCTCCAATGTGGCTGAATTACAACAATTCTGCCAAGATGAGTGGGCCAAAATTCCTCCACAGCGCTGTAACAGACTCATTGCAAGTTATCGCAAACGCTTGATTGCAGTTGTTGCTGCTAAGGGTGGCCCAACCAGTTATTAGGTTTAGGGGGCAAGCACTTTTTCACACAGGGCCATGTGGGTTTGGATTTTGTTTTCCCTTCATAATAAAAAACTTAATTCAAAAACTGCATGTTGTGTTTACTTGTGTTATCTTTGATTAATATTTAAATTTGTTTGATGATCTGAAACATTAAAGTGTGACAAACATGCAAAAAAATAAAAAATCAGGAAGGGGGCCAACACTTTTTCACACCACTGTATATTCCCTCTTAGAGAATAATGGTATTTGTGAGGATTTCCATATTTAGGCCTTATCATAGCACTGAGACTGCTCTTATCAGAGTTACAAATGACCTGTTCTTATCATCCGATTGTGGTTGTATCTCCGTTAGTGCTGCTGGATTTTAGTGCTGCATTTGACTCTATTGACCACAACGTTCGTTTGAATAAACTAGAAAATTATGTTGGCATTATGTTACATTGGCATGGTTCAAATCATACTTAGTTGAAGTCATCAGTTCGTAGCAGTGAATGAATAGGTGTCACAAGGATTACCAGAAGGGTCAGTACCAACAGGGCCGCATTATCCTAATGGGCAACATGGGCTGCAGTTAATTATTTAGTTTATTTAGTTAATTATTAATTATATAGTTAATTATCGAACACTTTTTGAAAATCACGCTGTGTTTCTGTTGATGACCAGTGCTATTTGCAACTCTTTCATTTCATCTGACTGGCTGAGGCCATCCTAAAAATGCGCCACTGCTGCGCGTGGCCACGAAAGCTTATCATTTGAACGTGTTTTTATGTCTTGCCCATTTAAACATTCAAAAGAGTTTCTAAGCATTCAAACACAGGACGCGGAACAACTTAAATGAGTACTCGCGCGCAGAGATCGGTGCACACATACAGAGCAAACTAAACTTAAGTGAACAAACAGTTGAGAAAAAAAAATCGGATGTGTATCATAATGGATGTTATTGTCTCTTAAAGTGATCGCGCCTAATTTACTAGCTGCTGTCAGTGTCCTTAATGTTAATCAGAGAAAATCACTCACAGCTCTTTACTGAACAAGCCTACTTTGTAGTTTAACAAGAATTAATCTATATTTAATTTATACAGTGAAGACTATGCAATGCTATTTTATATTTAATTATTTGGTTTCTGTGCCTGGACACCTACAAACTTGAAAAAACTTAAACATTGTGTAAATAGCACAAATAAATATATAGAACAAACATATATTAAACTATTTCAAACAGGGCCCACAGGTAAAACCTGCACTGGGGCCCTGCAAACCCCGGCTACGGCCCGAAGAGCAGTGACAGATCAGTCAACTGTCCCAAGCATCTTTCACACAGTCAACAGTATGTTGAGTTTCTCAGGCCAACAAAACTAGCTAATAACTTCAGTAACATTAGTGTGAGGATCAATGAATGCAGGAGAAGGGGAGAGATAACACAGATATGTGTGTGTCTGTGTACAGCAGTTAAACTGAATACAATGTTTATATCTCCTTGTTTCAGATGATGAGAGAGATAAGAACTCCTGGCCAGCCTTGTGGACTGAAGGTCAGGCCAGGGAATATAAAAACAGGCACTCTTAAATGTGCATTGAAAATTGCCAGCTCATAAAACCTGTGCTCCAGGGACCATATTATTCAGGGAAAATGTTAGATGATTAACACAGTAGAAAATCAGTTCAGTCTCCCCAGCTGTAAATGTCATTGGCTGTCTTGTGTTGCTTATAATATATTGACATGTTTATATCACATAAGCAGTCTTTCAGAATGCTGTCAGTTACATGTAGATGCATACTGTACACATTAGTGTAGTGCTTATGGGGTGTCGCTTTGGGACGGGTGAGGGAGGGAAAAATCACAGTATGCTCACTACAAAAAACTAGACTACACCACTCTCTATATACCTTTTCAGGTGGAAAAGCACTTCACCTACAAGAATGTTAGGAACATATGACCTCATGCCCTTCATAACAGAATACATACTCTATTACTCATGGTGTTGATTTACACAGTCTTGTTTTCCCTGAAACGCTTCACACAAGAAAAGAAAAGAAAAGAAAAGAAAAAAAAGTGTGTCTTACTCTGTTTGATTTTTTTTATGTTTTTGTTCCAGGCAATGAAACGAGTGTGGTCAATCAGTGTGGTCCAATGTAGTTTGACCATCCTCTTGTGTTCTTTAGAAGATATAAATTCATTCAGGTTTGGAAGGACATGAAATGGGAAAGGGAAAGGGAAGTGGTGTGTGGCCATACTCAGAATTTGTGCTCTGCATTTAATCCATCCAAGTGCATACACACAGTAGTGAATATACACCTGGAGCAGTGGGCAGCCAATGCTGTGGCGCCCGGGGAGCAGTTGAGGGTTCGGTGCCTTGCTCAAGGGTCTCACCTCAGTCATGGTATTGAAGGTGAAGAGAGTGCTGGTTATTCACTCCCCCCACCTACAATCCTTGACCTTCGTGCTACAAGTCCGACTCTCTATCCATTAGGCCACGACTACCCTAGGTGAGTAAACGATGGAATTTGCATTTTTGGGTGATCTATCCCTTTAAATCAACAAAACTGGATATGTGTTCACACATTGTTGATGATACAAAATGCACGTCTTTTAATTAGATAAATCCAGGAGACAAGGCACGGAAACCAACTTAACATAGACAAGAATGGACAAAACTGAAGTAGAACATTCAGAGGGTTTATAAGAACAAAACAAAGGGAAACTAATGAGATAATCAACAAGACACAGGTGAACAGAATGACATAATCAAACAGACTGTGGAAAACTAGGTCAAACCAAAAACATAGCAACACAGAACAGAACACATGTTGAATGAATGTTGGCTTTCCTGTAGCTCAAATGGTAGGCATGGCGCTAGCAACGCCAAGATCATGGGTTCGATTCCCAGGGAAGGCAAGAGCTGATCAAATGTAAAACGTAACTTGAATGCAATTAAGTGTTTGGATAAAAGGTTGTAAATGCATAAATGTAAATGTAAATGAATGAATGAGGCGTTTATATAGCGCTTTATTGTGTATGGTTGTACACCCAAAGAGCTTTACAATCATGTGGGGGGTCTCTCCTCAACCACCACCAGTGTGCAGCATCCACTTGCATGATGCGACGGCAGCCACAGGACAACGGCGCCAGTGCGCTCACCACTCACCAGCTACAGGTGGAGAGGAGAGAGAGATCGAGCCGATCGAGTGGATGGGGATTACTATGTTCTCGTATATGACAGAGCTTTTTTTTTTTTTTTTACAGGAAGAGGCACTGAAAATCATTGGGATGGCCGGTAATGGAGACTCGGGCAGTCTGAATTGCAATCCTGCTAGTGTTAACCAACATTGTGATTTAAATAAGTTATCATCAAGACAGTAAATACAAGACATGTTAGTATTTTAGGACCCATGTTTTTCTTTTTTTTCTTCCAAAATAGCACAACATGACTCGTTGCTTTTGCTCCAGTATTTCACTTGTGTTTGTTCACAGCAGGTTACAGCTGTTTAAGACATCTGGCTTTAATCAAAATCTGTATAGATGGTGTTTTCAACATAACCGTAAAACTACTCCTCAATTTGCAAACAAAGACACTGAGATAAAATACATGTTTTGTTATACAGAACATACTAAAAATGTTCTGACTCTCTTGACTTGTTCAATTGAGCTCTCTTACCTTGATCTAAAACAACATATCTGTTCAAAATTCAAGCTTCCATTTTAGCTGAGATGATATTTCTCAAAATACATTTTAATATCTACTTTTATATTCATTTACATCACATTTATGCATTTGGCAGACACTAGCAGCAACTTGGTATTCAAGGTATACAGTACATTTACTTACAGTAATACTTACAGTGCCGTTAACACAATTTATGCCTTTTTAATTCCTGTAAAAAGTGAGGAATGTCAGAACTATTATTTTTAATGTAAAAGTTAAAATATTAAGTTGTTGCATGAAATCTGGATTGGACTTTTGTTGTATATTTCACAGTAACGGAATTCAGGACCTCAAGTAATGGATTTACTACTCTCTTTATTCACTTCTTCATCATCTCTTGGTGCTGTCGCTACCACTGGCATATTAGCAACACCTACTGTTCATGCATGTATCTCAATACACCACATATTCCGTTTTTGTGGAAGAAAGAAAACTTAGATGATAACCAATATAACAAAGAACAGAACACCAGAAAAAAACAAGTTCTGAATTATAACCACATGCCTAGAACTGTAACATTGAAAAGTCCAAAAGGCATAGTTTTGTAACTCAAATGTTTTACCTGCTTCTATTGGTAAGTGAACAAGTACTCTTCTATACATACTGTATATCAATATGTGTCAAACCCCTTATTAGACTATCAACATTTTCAATATCTTGTATCTCCCTCCCCTGTTAAGTTACAGAGTATGTCCCTTTAAGTAACATAGTCCTTGGACCACACTGGGGCCCGATGCACCCTACGAGGACGTGAGGTACAAGAAGGAGAGACTGACAGTTGAGGTGTCTGAGGTGATTCAAGAGGCATGAAGGAGTCTTCTGCTAGAGAAGCTGTATCGAATGTGGCGACGCAGGAAGCAGCTGGAGCCAGGTGCATAGCATTCCAAACTATTCCATCTGAAAGGAGATATGTTGAAAGGCCTTTCTGAGCCACAACCTGAAAAGGCAGAGTAAACTTGGAATGTCCTTTCTTGGTGATTCCAGGTAGAGACCTGCACTCCCGTGGGAGTACCGTGGGACCCGCGGGACCCAACGCAACAGGGTTTGGCGTGGGACAACTCTTGATGGGCGAGTGCGGGTGCGGGCGGGAAGACTACTTGTGTGTTTGGGATGCGGGAGAATAAAATTATTTGCGGGACTCCCGCAAAATAGAAATTATCTGAACATAAAATGTCTAAAACATATAAATTGTTGTTTATCTGTTGCACAAAAGCAAAAGGAACAACTAATAGACCCCTTCACGGTTCACGTCACAGGAAAATTCACAGTTCGCAGTGCGCATGTCGGGGTCAGAAAGTTCATTCCATCCCATTGAATTGTGTGTTAACCAGAGAATTTCTCGTCAAGAAAAAAATGCCTACTTATTGCGTCGTGGACTGTGAAAATCGCACCAGTTCTGCAGTCAAGTTTTTCAGGATTCCTGCAGGATCTCATCCGTTTTAAAAAAAAATAGACGACATCTGTGGCTGCAAGCTATTAAACGGGCAGACTGGGACAATGCTACAATCAAAGAGGCTCGTGTTTGTAGTGCTCACTTCATATCAGGCTCGGTAAAACCTCCGCTTTTAACACAAAAGTCATTGCCTCAAGGTTCAAGGTTCTTGTTTATTTGTCACATACACAATCATACAGGGTATAATCAGTAGTGAAATGTAGGTCAGGACGGGTCCGCTCAATGGACAGTGCAAAAAAATAAAATAAAAGATGATACATAACACAGGAGCATATATTTAAATATAGGTAGGAATAAGATAAAAAAATTAAAAAATAAGTAAAAACAATAAAATAAAATAAGGAGTAAAATGTGCAATGAACTAAAATGTGCAATACAGTCTACTGTGGATTTAATAAATATTAATATAACCAGGGATGTGCAAGAGGAATGTGCAAACAGGTTGTACCGGGTATGTACACATAGCAGCAATGCGGATGATGGAGAATGATGGGTGTTACAGTTAATTAAACTGAGTCCTGTAGATGTTATGAGACTGAGTTTAGGAGCCTGATGGCCTGAGGGTAGAAGCTCCTCCTCAGTCTCTCAGTTTTTGCCATCACGCTTCTGAAGCGCTTGCCAGATGGCAGTGTG
Organism: Schizothorax lantsangensis; assembly: GCA_027422415.1. Lineage (NCBI taxonomy): Eukaryota > Metazoa > Chordata > Actinopteri > Cypriniformes > Cyprinidae > Schizothorax > Schizothorax lantsangensis. The sequence continues at coordinate 18,643,355 of CM049851.1, forward strand.
ATGAAAAGACGGTTACCGGGGTGATTTGAGTCCTTGATTATTTTTTCAGCTCTGCTTTTGCAGCGTTTGAGGTAGATGTCCTGCAGAGACCTATATCGCTATATAAAACCGTCTGGACATGCCCACAGACTACGTAATTATAGGCGGCTAGCAATTTGTAGGCTCTTAGTTTTTCTCGTGTGTAAACACTCGGCTTGTCCACCAGATAGCAGTATATGGCGGGCAAGTGAATATCTGGCCAGTTGCTAACGTTGTCTACCCATTCTGATAGGAGCTCGGGATCAGGCAGACAATCGCCATTAGCTAAAACAAGTTTAGAATGGTACTGTTCCCAGTCCTGTGGTGTCAAAGACAGTGCATACCTTGACACAATATGCCGGTCTATTAGCCGCGCCATTTTTCTGACCCCATGCTGCGCGCGCAACCAACCTAGGTTTTCGATGTTTACAAACATTGAAGAGGTCTATATTAACATTAAAATGATTAACATGCGCAAGCTAGGCAAAGTTTCTATTTATAACACGTGTTTAAAGGGTTGCGCAATGATTTCTGTAATGCAATAGCCAGTCAGAGGTGACTCAGCACAGTGCTCATTTTAATACACTAAGTGTAGACATTGTGAAAGATTCATTGTGCATATGTTCATTGTGTTATAACAGAGCTTTATGAGATCGCGATGAACTGAGATGTCAGCTTTTAGTGATAATAAAGGAAGCGCTGTTCGCATTTTGCCATGCCATGCACGCAGCAGCCCATGCTTGCTTTTCTGTTAAAAATAACAGTGGTTTGTGAATGTTGATGCTTAGCCTAAATAACAAATATTTTATCGGGAGCATTTATGCTGGGATGTTGTGGAGCTTAGGAGATGTTACAGAACTATTTCATGTAAATTTCTTCAACGTACAGAAAAAAAATCTATATAGATTACTTTTATGCTGACTTTTGCGGGCGGGAGCGGGACAAAACATGAATGTCGCGGGCGGGCGTGGGACAGAATCTTGCGGGAGCGGGACTGAAAAGTCCGTCCCACGCAGGTCTCTAATTCCAGGCTTCCTAATACGCACAAATGTCCCAACTTGAATCTTTGGAGATTCAATCTTTGCGTCGGCGGTCCGTGTACTCATTCATTTTGTTTTGAGACTGTTGAATGATTTGTTTCAGATTCTGTTGATCACGCATGGAAGACCACTCACATGCAGTTTTATCTTAATTTGTCGGCCATGCAAAAGCTCAGCAGGTGACAGTTTTGTCACAGCATGTGGAGTTGCTCTGTATGTATGCAGAAACTCTGTCACAAAAGCTTTACACTCTTTACCTTCAATGCTAGCGGTCTGCAAACAGTCTTTGAACACTCTATTGAAACGTTCAATCTCACCATTCGCTTGGGGGTAATAGACAGAGCTGCGGTAGTGTTTAATATCTCTGTCGGCAAGGAACGCCTCGAACTCAGCTGAAACTAATTGTGAGCCATTGTCGGTAACAAGTTCAAGCGGATTTCCCTCACGAATGAATGCAGCAGATAGGAACTTCACAACAGTCGCAGAAGTAACATCAGTTGCAAACGCAATCTCTGGCCATTTACTGTAGTAATCAATGAGTGTCATAGCAAAGCGACATCCTTGAGGAGCGTTATTCAAGGGCCCAACTACATCAATAGCTAGTTTTTCCCAAGCAGTTGTTGTAGTAGGCACAGGACAGAGTGGAACTACATGGGTATTAGCCGTTTTATGCTGGAGGCAGGTGGAACAGGATTTGATGGCATTTTCCACTTGACAGTCCATGCCAGGCCACCAATAACAGTCTCTCAGCTGTTGCTTTGTGCGCACCATCCCTTGATGAGTGGCGTGCGCCAACTGGATGAACTTGGATTGCAACTCTTCTGGAATGATCACTCGATGTGTGCCCTGAATTACATAACCATCGTGTACAGACAGCTCATTCCGAAGACGGTGATAAGGAGCTATAGTTGAGCTTTTCACGCTACGAGGCCACCCCTTTTCTATGCAAACCTTCACCTGTTGAAGAATAGGACAGGCATCACACATAGACTTAAGCTCCTCTACAGTAACAGCTGCAAACTCAGGAGACAGTACTGCCACCATCTCAGGCTCTTGCTCTTGGCTGTAATCAGTGGCAGGAAGGGGAAGCCTGGACAAACAATCAGCTGTCACATTGTCTTGGCCAGGCTTGTATTTCATGCTGTAATTAAAACACAAGAGGCGCGCAGACCATCGAGCAAGTCTCATGCCTGCACGTCCAAGACCCTTTGCGGAAAGCAGCGTGGACAAGGGACTGTGGTCAGTGCAAAGAGTAAAGTGGCGGCCCCAGAGGTAGGTACGCCACTTTTTGGGCGCCCAAACACACGCCAAGGCCTCCTTTTCTGTTGTAGAGTACTTCCTTTCGCAATCTGATAATGTTCTAGATGCAAAAGCAACTGTTCTTTCAGTAGCTCCATGACTCTGTGTCAGCGCTGCACCAATGCCATAATCTGAAGCATCTGTAGTGACTGTTGTCGGTAAAGACGGATCAAACAGTGCAAGGGCTGAGCTAGTAGTGATCAGATATTTCAGGTGGTTGAAATGTTCCTGGGCTTCATCCATCCAGCAAAAGCCAGTAGACTTTCGGAGCAGTGCATGGAGAGGTTCCACCAATGTTGCATAATTGGGAATAAATTTGGAATACCAGCCGGCAAGTCCAAGAAAAGAATGCAAGGACCATGCGTCGTGAGGAGGAGGTGCTTGCTGTATAGCTAGAACGTGATCTGGATTTGGATGCAAGCCTGAAGCGGAAATGACATGGCCAAGGAATGGTAACTCAGTTTTCCTGAAGCGGCACTTTTCTACATTAAGCTTCAAACCACAGTTTTGCAACCGCTGTAGTACGGACTAAAGTCGTTTCTCATGTAGCTCTGGGTTGTCACCGTAGACAATGATGTCATCTAGATAACATTGCACACCATCCTGACCAGCCAAGTTTTGAGACATCATCCTTTGAAGTGCACTGGGTGCTGAGGCCAGCCCATAAGGGACCCGTGTGAAACGATAAAGTCCATCATGGGCAACAAAAGCCATTAGATCCCTACTATCCTGATGCAAGGTCACTTGGTGGTATGCATTCTGGGGGTCTATTGTAGAAAACATAGAAGCCCCACACAATTCTGTAAAAACTTCCTCAATATGTGGCAGAGGGTGACTGTCTATGATTACAGCTTTGTTTGGCTCTCTTAAGTCAACACAAAGTCGAATTCCTCCAGATTTCTTTTGAATGGCCACCAATGGCAACACCCATGGAGACGAGTCCACTTTTTCTATGATTCCTTCAGATTCCAGCCTCTTTAACTCTTGCGATACTGCATCTCTCACTGCAAACGGCAGTCTACGCAATTTCTGTTGGACTGGTGGCACATCTGAACGCACATTTACTTTGTGTACAAAGCCAGCAGCCAAACCCAAAGGCACAGTGTAATTCACAGCAACTTGGCCGTTCCCTGCAGAAGATGCAACAGATCCATTCCGTATATCAAGATGCAATGCAGTGAAGAGATCCATACCAAGTAATGGTGTTCCGCCTGGTACAATGTAGAATGAAGCCTGTGCATGGTGAAACTGATAGCTAACAGCAATGGCAAGGCACCCCAAAACTGGAATAGTCTTTTTCAAATGTCACCAGTTGAACATCAGGCAAAGTAAGGGACATATCTGAGAAGTGCTGACGGTACAGATGCTCTGGGAGGATGGAAACAGCTGAGCCAGTATCCACAAGCAGTTCAGTGTCGACTGATTTCCCACCCTCAGTGTGCAAAGAAACAGTACATGTAAGATTTTGTTTCTGTTTCAGAGGCAGAGGCATTTCAACGCTTAAGACCATTAACTCAGGCACAGCAACTTCTTGAACATTGCAGGTGGATGCAGAACTATGACAAACTCTCGCAAAATGTCCAACTTTACCACATTGTCTGCAGGTTGATTGTTTAGCTGGGCATTTAGGGTAGTTTGCTAAATGAGATGTAGTGCCACAACGGAAGCATGTTTTTGCATCCATTTTTTTCTGTGATACATTTGATGGCATCTGATGAGAAAATGTGGACTTACGTGGAGCAGATCTCTGTCACCACCGCTGTTTTGCACCCTCACGTGAACCAGTATGCACCACTTTAACTGAAGTTTCAGTGCGCTCCATAGCTTTAGCTTCAGCTACTGCAGACTCAATTTGTCCCGCGATTGTGATCGCCTTTTGCAGAGTGAGGTCCGTTTCCAACAGCAGACGTTCCCGTATATGTGGAGTGCATGTCTTCTCAACGATCTGATCCCTAATCATATCGTCCGCGAGCACACCAAAATCCCAGGTCACAAGCAACTCGCGCAGCGCAGCCACATACTGCACGATAGGTTCACCGAGTCTCTGAGCACGCTGACGAAATTTATTTATTTCAGCGACCACGTTCACTTTCTGTACAAAAAAATGCTCGTAAAGCAGTCAGCGCAATCTCATATCCATCATCTGCCATGGAGAGTGTATAAAAAATCCTCTGTCCCTCCGTACCCAAGCAATGAATAAGCAAAGCACGCTTTCTCTTTTCCGCAATGTCCTCTTCCGACAATGCAGTCACGTAGTTATCAAACATACGAATCCATGAATTAGACGGTATAGTCGGCTCACCGGGAGTTTCCAAAAAAGCAGGAGGAGGCGAGAGAGCAAGAAGGGCCATCCTTGTCGCCAATATGTTGTATATTTCACAGTAACGGAATTCAGGACCTCAAGTAATGGATTTACTACTCTCTTTATTCACTTCTTCATCATCTCTTGGTGCCGTCGCTACCACTGGCATATTAGCAACACCTACGGTTCATGCATGTGTGACAGAGTTAATGAGGATGGTGCGTTGGGCGGGGCGCATGTATTTATTTTGCTCTATAAATGGCGCAATGAGTAGTGGCTTGCGTAACGACTTGATGTTCTGACTTCCGCTATCCCCTTCCGGTGTCATGATTTTGGAAACGCCATAGTGAGGTATGAGCATGGCTTTTTGCTTTGCTGTAAGAATTTGTATAAAGATGTTTGTTTTATTTATTGTTTATTTTGGTGTTAAGCGCAGGGAGATAACCCTCGATACAGGAGTGTGAGCACGTGGGCTGTTAATGCGGTTGTATTCGGAGCTGTGGACTCCGGGCTTAGCCTGTAGCAGCGAGCTGTGTTGTGCAGCGTTTCTATCCCACTTTATCATATAATTACGCTCCACCCTTGGATTACGGCGGAGGTATGTGTGCAGTGGATTATGATTGTCACATTGATGTGGATTTTGTATTTTTAATGTTTATAACGCAGTTGCATTTGCTCCGGGTCAAGTGTTTTATTGGTTAATGTATTTGCATTAGCATTTTAGATTAAGCTAGTTTTTAGAGGCATTTGTATTTTGCATTTACGTTTTGTTTTTTGTACTTGACAGATCTTTCTTTGTGGAGCTCTATGCACATGGAACTCTGATGTCTAGGCCCTGCTGTTTTGTTTGATTTATTTTTGTCACTTAAAATTGTGTATTTGTTATGACTTTTGTATTGCTGTAAATTTTATGGTGGCTTAATCGATTTTGCTAGCTGAGTCTAGTTTCTGCCAACCATTCAGGTTTGTTTAACCCAATTCTCTGTGTTGTAGGAACCAGCCTGCATGGAGTGCTTTCCTCTGGGGTCGTCCGGGTTCCTCTTTCTTCACTGCATGGTGGTGTGAGATTTACTGCACTGCATGAGTATTGAGTTGAGTGTAACGCTATTTGTATGATTCACTACACGCTTTTTAAAGCGGTTGATTAATGATTTGTTTATCAGTGCACGTGTGGTGTGTGTGTGGTTCTACCCTTGGGGATTTGTGGCCTTTTGATTCTCGTCTTCTCTCCAGCAGGCGTGGTAACTATATATTTTAAGATAGTGGGTTATGATTTTAATAGTTGGCCTAAAGTCCAGATCTTTTAAAGTTGTGATTCCCTCTTTTCTTATACTTTAATAAAGTTGAGTATCCATCTAAGCAATATTTACTGCTTGGTAATAAAAGTGTTGAACTGGAAGGTCACGTCTCTGTTCTTCCTTCATTATGGGCTATTGAACTTGTGTTGCTGTCTTCAGTTATTTCCGTAGGTACAAACCCCGGTGGCGTAGTTGGAATTTAGGGTGAGCGTAGAGTATCGCTCGGTTACATCTGGCGTAGTCGGCAGGGTTGCTTGTGTAAAACGAGACGTGACTTCCAAGAGTAATTGTTATACCTAGCGGTTGGCTTTGTTTTTGTTTTTTTGTTTTCTTTTTGTATGTTTTTTTGTTACAAAACAGCAGTGGCCTACCACCATTCAACGGGAAGGTGCTTTGTCCGGAGATTGCTTCTAGCAGCGACGACGACAGGAGGAACTGTGTCCGGCGATTATGGAGACGGAACTGCAAGAGTTGCGGGACTTGGTTCAACAGCTAAGAACTGATAATCAACGTCTTTCAGAGACTCAAACTGCTCCTATAAGAACTGAATCTTCTAATGCTGTTCCTGATATTCCCAGGTCTTCGAGTCAGTCCAATGGGTCCCATGACCGTTTTGTGTATGTGCCCAGGGAAAGGAAGTGTCCTGTCTTTAGAGGTACTGTGGGAATCGGAATAGCCGAATGGGTAGATGAGGTCCGTGCTAGTATGCGGGCCCGGGGCTTAACTTTGGTTGACCAAGCTTATTTTATTTATGATCATTTGGAAGGGGAAGCTAAAAATGAAATTAAATATAGGCCTAGAACAGAGAGGGAAAAATTATTCTCCCGTAAACAACTTGAGGGTGAGTCGCTACAGGAGTATTCTCATGCTTTGTTTAGGCTTATGAATGAGGTGTTGGAAAGTGCCCCAGATGCAATGCCTAACTCTGCTACATTGCTGAGAGATCAGTTTGTGGAGCATGTTATTGACCCAGCCCTTCGTCGGGCATTGAAACAAAGTGTCCGAGCCCATCCAAATTTTACACTTCTAGAGATTCGTAAAGAGGCTATTCGATGGGAGCGGGAAGGTATGTCTGTAGAGGGGCGGGCACGGAGTTATTCTGTGCCTTCATTGTGTGCGACTCATGTATCCACGACATCAAACCCCTCTAGTATAGGTAATCATTCTGCTGAAATTGCTGAAATAAAAGAACCGTTGAAGCGACAACAAGAACAGTTAAGTCAGCTGGGGGAGCAGCTTTCGCGATTGCAGAATCCTCCTAAACGGCCCCCTGTGCAGCATAATCAAGTTGTGTGCAGGCGTTGTCAACAGCCGGGCCATTTTGCTAGCCATTGTGATAATGAACGTGTTGAACCTCGACCTCAGTCTCATTTCAGACAGAGAATAGGATCCCAGCAGCAGCTGTCGGAAAACTAGTTCCCTCTGAGTCGTTGAGTCACGGTTCAGGAGGGGACAAGTTTGACTCAAGTAATTTTAATGAGGTAAGCCGCCTTAATGTGCCGAATCTAGTGGGGCCATGCCCTTCAGTTATGGTGCTCATGGGTGGGGTTAGGGTGCCATGTCTTTTGGATACTGGATCAATGGTGTCCACGGTGGCAGAGGTTTTTTTTTTTTCAACATTTTGGCGAACAACTTCACTCTTGTAATTGGTTACAACTAAAAGCCGCTAACGGACTTGATATACCTTATTTGGGGTATGCTGAGGTGAATGTAGAGGTGTTGGGGAAAGCTATACCAAATAAGGGTATCCTGGTTGTGAAAGACACCCCTAGTTTGCAGTCAAAGACTAATACTCCAGGTGTTCTGGGAATGAACATTATTAGTGAGTGTTATGATCTATTGTTTAGTCAGCATGGTACTTCTCTTTTCAGCCTTCCATGTATCCAAGGTCAGCAGGCCCTTCAGTTTTGTCACAGCGCCCCATCATCGATTAGGCCCATCACCGGGATTGCGAGAGTTAGGGGTAGGTACCCTGTTTTTTTTACCAGGGGGCGTTATGAAACTAGTGGCAGCTACCTGCTCGCAACATCTTATAGATCAGTCCAAGGCTGTCCTTTTCGAGCCACTTTCTAATATTGTGCTTCCTGCTGGTGTACTAGTAGTTCCTGCTGTAGTACATGTGTTTAAGGGTACTGTTTATGTCCCAGTGCTAAATGTTAGCAATATGGATGCTCGGGTCCCTTCACGTTGTGCATTAGGCACTTTTAATAGTCAGTTTACCTACAGGGGTTGTGGAGGTTTTTTACCAAGGGTTGGGGAAGTTCAGGCTATGGTCGGTTTGCAACAAGGGCAAGTTGACAAAGTACAGCAGCTGATGCAATCAGTTGACTTGTCTACTCTCTCTGATTTGGAGCAGAGCAAAGCTATTTCCCTATTGACAAAGTATCAGTCAGTGTTTGCGACCCATGAGGGAGACTTGGGTTGCACGACCCTTATTAGCCATGAGATTCCTCTAACTGATGAGGTACCCATACGACAAAGGTATAGGCGTATTCCACCTGTTGAATATGATGCAGTGAAGGCACATATACATCAGCTTTTAGAGAGTCAGGTAATAAGGGAGAGTTGTAGCCCCTACGCATCCCCCATAGTTCTGGTGAAGAAGAAAGATGGTGCTCTGCGTTTATGTGTGGATTATCGCCATCTTAATCGCAAGACTCGGAAAGACGCTTTTCCCCTCCCTCGGATTGAGGAGTCTCTCGATGCCCTTTCTGGTGCTCGCTGGTTTTCCACTCTAGACCTGGCAAGCGGCTACAATCAAGTGCCTGTTGAAGAGAGGGATAAATGTAAGACTGCTTTTTGTACCCCTTTTGGGCTCTTCGAATTTAATCGTATGCCCTTTGGGTTATGTAATGCCCCAAGTACATTTCAGCGACTCATGGAGCGCATGTTTGGGTCTCAGCACTTTCAAACTCTGCTGCTTTATCTCGATGACGTGATTGTATTTTCCTGTTCTATAGATCAACATCTGGAACGTTTGGAAATGGTTCTGAATCGACTGCATCAAGAAGGCCTTAAAGTGAAACTGGAAAAGTGTTGTTTTTTTAAGACTGAGGTGAAGTATTTGGGGCATGTGATATCCAACAAGGGGGTTTCTACTGACCCTGAGAAGATTGCTGCCGTAGCTAATTGGCCTCGACCACAGGATGTAGCAGCACTGAGATCTTTCTTGGGTTTCACCAGCTATTATAGAAGGTTTGTTAAAGATTTCTCTGGGATTGCAGCTCCCCTGTATCGCCTGATTGGAGAACTGGGCGGAAGTAAGGATAGAAAGGGTACTTGGAGACCCCCGAGTGGTGCTTGGACAGAAGTCTGTGAGAGCAGTTTTCAAGATCTGAAGGCATGTCTGACAACTACTCCTGTGTTGGCGTATGCCAATTTTTCATTGCCCTTCATTTTGGAGGTAGATGCCTGCCAGAATGGACTGGGAGCAGTGTTGTCACAAGAGCAGGAAGGGAAAGTAAGACCCCTTGCTTATGCAAGCAGAACACTGAGTCGGGCAGAGAAGAGGATGCCAAACTATAGCTCTATGAAGCTAGAGTTTCTTGCCCTGAAGTGGGCGATGGCGGAGAAATTCCGAGAATATTTGCTGGGCCATAAGTGTATCGTTTGGACGGATAACAACCCTTTGAGTAATTTGAGCACTGCTAAACTTGGAGCAACAGAGTTACGGTGGGCAGCAGAGTTGGAAGCGTTTGACTATACCATCCGGTATCGACCAGGTCGGGCCAATGGAAATGCAGATTCCTTGTCAAGACAGTACTCCGCTGATGGAGTATCCCTTGTGGATCAGGTCCTTTCAGGAACTGCAGTTCCAGCACGGCTGGAGCAGGCTATTGGCCAGACACCAGTCATGGCGTGCCAATCAGAAATATCTGTTTTACCAGTTTATTCTGTGAATGATCTCGCCGACTTTCAGCAAGATGATCCCGTAATCAGTGCATTTATTCAGTTTTGGCAACATCAGAGGAGGCCAGATCACGTGGAACGGCAAGTGTTGAGCAAGTCCGTGTTGGAACTGGTGCGGCAATGGGACCGTCTGGTGGAGAGAGATAAGGTTTTGTATCGCAGAACCTTTCGCCCAGATGGGGGAGAGGAGTTGCTACAGATAGTATTACCAGGATCATTACAAGAAGAGGTTCTAAAGCAGTTACACCAGGGGCACGGTCATCAAGGTATTGAGAGGACGACGGAGCTAGTGCGTTCAAGGTGTTACTGGCCCGGAATGTACAAAGCAGTTAAGAAGTGGTGTGAGGAATGTGAACGTTGCACGTTGGCTAAACCAGCGTATCCTCCTGTGAAGGCACCGATGGGACATCTGGTTGCTGCAAGACCAAATCAAATTTTAGCGATTGATTTTACTCTCTTGGAGCGTTCAAGGGATGGTCAGGAACAAGTATTAATAATGACTGATGTTTTCTCCAAGTTTACGCAGGCAGTTCCAACTTATGACCAGAGAGCATCCACAGTAGCGAATGTTCTGGTGAAGGAATGGTTTTGTCGGTTTGGAGTTCCAGCCCGCATTCATTCAGACCAGGGTCGGAGCTTTGAAGGAGCATTGATACAACAACTTTGTGACCTGTATGGTATACAGAAGACACACACTACACCCTACCATCCCCAAGGCAACGGCCAGTGTGAAAGGTTTAACCGGACACTGCATGGCCTCCTTTGTACACTTCCTAGGTCTGCAAAGGCTGAATGGCCTAATTATTTGCCTCAATTGTTGTTCTCTTATAATACCACCATACATCAGACAACGGTTGAGTGCCCACATTTTTTAATGTTTGGCCAGGAACCTAATTTGCCAGTTGATTTCCTTCTGGGGAGAGTTTTACAGCCAACAGCAGGGACCGTAATGGACTGGATGGAGGAACATCGGGAGCGTTTGCAAGTGGTTTTTGACGGTGCTCGGGAGAGAATTCAAGCTGCAGCCAGACTGAGGAAGGAGAGGCATGATCAGAAGGGTTATAGCTGCCATTTGAAATAAGGACAGTTAGTTTATCGAAGGGATTACAGTAATCGAGGTAGGAATAAAATACAATATGTCTGGAGTCCGACAAAATACAAGGTAATCCAAGCACCGACGGATGGAGGAGCTGTTTACTCCATTGCCCTCCCAAATGCCCTTGCACGGGTAAAAAGGGTACATCGTACCATGTTGAAACCTGTGCCTGATGTTTTGCCTCTGTATCCTTCTCCATGTATGGGCCCCGAGTTTTTTGGGGTTGAGAATGTTGGAAGTGAAGAAATGGAGGATGGACAATGGATTCGTGTCCTATTGCCAGAAGAGACTCCACCTGCTACTGTTCCAGTTGTCCCTCCCTCTGGTCACACAGAATCAGTAGTTGGCCTGCTGCATCATGATTGGTTGCCGTCTGCAGGCACTGAGGCATCGGACAGTGGACTGATCTCCCTACGCAGGTCGGCAAGAGAAACCGCTGGGAGACATCCCAATCCTCACCACTTGCCTAAGGCTGTGGGGGGTAGTGCAAAGGGGTCTGCGACTTGTTTCCCTAGTCAAAGTGCAGGGGTGACAGTTGTTTTTAGACCCTGGACTTAGGCCATTTAAGTTATTTTGGGGTGTCTGTGGTTTTGTTTTTTTGCCGACGGGGCGTCGACACAGAAAGGGGGGTGGATTGTGACCGAGTTAATGAGGATGGTGCGTTGGGTGGGGCGCATGTATTTATTTTGCTCTATAAATGGTGCAATGAGTAGTGGCTTGCGTAACGACTTGATGTTCTGACTTCCGCTATCCCCTTCCGGTGTCATGATTTTGGAAACGCCATAGTGAGGTATGAGCATGGCTTTTTGCTTTGCTGTAATTATTTGTATAAAGATGTTTGTTTTATTTATTGTTTATTTTGGTGTTAAGCCCAGGGAGATAACCCTCGATACAGGAGTGTGAGCACGTGGGCTGTTAATGCGGTTGTATTCGGAGCTGTGGACTCCGGGCTTAGCCTGTAGCAGCGAGCTGTGTTGTGCAGCGTTTCTATCCCACTTTATCATATAATTACGCTCCACCCTTGGATTACGGTGGAGGTATGTGTGCAGTGGATTATGATTGTCACATTGATGTGGATTTTGTATTTTTAATGTTTATAACGCAGTTGCATTTGCTCCGGGTCAAGTGTTTTATTGGTTAATGTATTTGCATTAGCATTTTAGATTAAGCTAGTTTTTAGAGGCATTTGTATTTTGCATTTACGTTTTGTTTTTTGTACTTGACAGATCTTTCTTTGTGGAGCTCTATGCACATGGAACTCTGATGTCTAGGCCCTGCTGTTTTGTTTGATTTATTTTTGTCACTTAAAATTGTGTATTTGTTATGACTTTTGTATTGCTGTAAAATGTATGGTTGCTTAATCGATTTTGCTAGCTGAGTCTAGTTTTTGCCAACCGTTCAGGTTTGTTTAACCCAATTCTCTGTGTTGTAGGAACCAGCCTGCATGGAGTGCTTTCCTCTGGGGTCGTCCGGGTTCCTCTTTCTTCACTGCATGGTGGTGTGAGATTTACTGCACTGCATGAGTATTGAGTTGAGTGTAACGCTATTTGTATGATTCACTACACGCTTTTTAAAGCGGTTGATTAATGATTTGTTTATAAGTGCACGTGTGGTGTGTGTGTGGTTCTACCCTTGGGGATTTGTGGCCTTTTGATTCTGGTCTTCTCTCCAGCAGGCATGGTAGCTATATATTTTAAGATAGTGGGTTATGATTTTAATAGTTGGCCTAAAGTCCAGATCTTTTAAAGTTGCGATTCCCTCTTTTCTTACACTTTAATAAAGTTGAGTATCCATCTAAGCAATATTTACTGCTTGGTAATAAAAGTGTTGAACTTGAAGGTCACGTCTCTGTTCTTCCTTCATTATGGGCTATTGAACTTGCGTTGCTGTCTTCAGTTATTTCCGTGGGTACAAACCCCGGTGGCGTAGTTGGAATTTAGGGTGAGCGTAGAGTATCGCTCGGTTACACATTTATCTCAATACACCACAGCTTTCTGATTTTGCTTGAACTTTTGCCCTTATTTGTTATTAAACCTGTTTTTAAACAAAACTATGAATGAGGGGGCTGTTTCATAAAAGACGCTAAGAAAAGCGGGGATTAAAGTCCAAAACCTGATTTGAAATAGCCTAACAAATCAATCGGGACTAAAGCGGTTTCATAAACAACCATTTAAATTCACGCAGTCTCACTAATTCGATCCAGGTTCAATGAGTCAGGATAATTTGATGTGCACGCTTATTCTTAAGCAGCCCTTAATGTCGATCATGGATCAAATCGATCCATCATGGCAAACAGCGAATATTTGTGCTGTTTAATGCATTTGAGACGTTGTGTTTTCCTCAGTGCATAACTGACACGTCACAGGTATATTTTTCATCTGTAAATGTTAGAAAGTTATGCAAATATATCCATTTTGCTGTCAGGAGTGAGCGAGGCTTACGCGAGCGAAGGAGCGCTGATGCCCAGAATAATAGCGCAATAATTCTGAATAAAATATGCATTCTGCTAAAATATTTTTTGTTGGACATTAAATGTGACACATATAGAATTTTAATCCTACATATAAGTGCATTTTATGATAGCAGTAACTGTAAATCAAATGTAAGCTTAATACAGCCATGCTAGCTCAAATGAGTTAAATGTGTGTTCCTCTTATCATTTAAAATGTAGTCTGATTTCTATTATTTATTTTCATTTTTAATTCAGTGATTTTAACTTTTAATTTAGTGTTTTTAATGCTTTAAAGAGCAATTTTAGATTGTAATGTTTTAATGTTCTAATAACCATAAAAGCTGTCATAAAACCCGAGAGAAAGGCTGCATGGCTAGAAACTGCTGATCAACTGAATGCGCAAGTAACAACTAATGTTAAAATGTTTTCATATATCTTAAAAAAAGGTCATTACATTTTGGGCACAATACATTAAATACAGTTGGTTGTAGCTTATTTTTTTTACTTATTTGATTATTTAAGGTGTATTTTCTGTATACTTTTATTTTTGGACTAATAATAAAGTCAACTTGTATGTGAGAGAGTCAGTGGTAATATCAATGCGTTCCTATTGGTCAGTGTTAGAGGAGCTCAGCTTAGCCTGACAGTTAGCCTGCTCCTGACCAGGTTAGTTTACCAGAATAAGTTGCCACAGTGACTGAGCTTGAGCTATGGTAATTTTGCTTTCGGAAACCAAATCAAGTGAAAATAAGTCAGAGTTACCGAAATAAGCCTGGCTTATTTCAGTTAGTCTGACTTATTTTGAACCAAATCAAATGACAATAAGTCAGACTAATTGAAATAAACCTGGCTTATTTGGTAAACTTATTTTATGAAACAGCTCCCAGATGAGTTAAAACCAAAAATGACCAAGGAACTTTAGAGCAATAGAGCAAAAAAAAAAAAGTAAAGCATTGTGAATTGTTTGCAAGTGAGTTGTAAACGGCAATGACTGACCAAATGATAAGCTTTAACAAGGTTAAAAATAAGTAATTCAACAGACACAATAAATTCTGTTGGATCATATAAAAGACTTGCATGCCTCAACGAGTAGAATCATTTTTTTTTTTTGCCATTGTTCAGTTGATGCAATCAATCAGGATTGCTGTTAATACGAAAAACTATGTAAAGCATTCCTAAGCTGAGTTCCCTGAAAAGAACGTGTCTGTAGCACTGTAAACAGCACCCTGTTAACTTTAAGCAACCCAACAAGTTAAACCAACCAGTGCTGTGATAATCTGTTTTTTGACAAATGGAGAATTTGTAGGGTCTTGGGGAAACAAGTTTGTCATCACTTGTGAACATTTCCACCAAACAGGAAAAAGATTTAAACACAATGATTTATATAAAGACCTCATGATCTTCCTCCCCACCATAAAAAGTTAAATCATATCTGGTTGACACATGCTACTTTTTTTTTTTTTTGTATGTGTTCATATTTGAGCACAGTTATTAAAGGAATAGTTCACCCAAAAATGAAAATTCTGTTATTAATTACTCACCCTCATGTCGTTCCAAACCCCTAAGACCTTCACTCATCTTTGGAACACAAATTAAGATATTTTTGATGAAATCCAAGATTTCTCTGACCCTCCATAGACAGCAAGGGTACTACCATGATCAAAGCACAGAAACGTAAGGACACCGTTAAAATAGTCCATGTGACATCAGTGGTTCAACTGTAATTTTACGAAGCTACGAGAATACTTTGTGTGCAAAGAAAACAAAAATAACGACTTTATTCCACAATCCTTTTCTTTCGCGTCACCCTAGTGCCATTTTGGAGAGTATCATGACACATGCGCGTGCTTTCCTCTGAACGTAAACAAGGTGCAGCGCATGCAACCCGTTTCCGTGCCTTGACCGTGGTAGTACCCTTGCGGTCTATGCAGGGTCGGAAAGCTCTCGGATTTCATCAAAAATATCTTAATTTGTGTTCCAAAGATGAACAAAGATCTTATGGGTTTGGAACAACATGAGAGTGATTAATGACAGAATTTTCATTTTTGAGTGAGCTACCCTTTAAATTGAGAAAACAGAAGCATTAGGACACATGTAATTTATTTTATAATCAGGGTCACTGATCTGTTATTTGACCTCCATCTTGACTACCATGACTTGACTCAATACATGAGCCATATATAAATTATGAATAATTAAGAACCGCATTTAAATTGGTGTTTTAAACATTAGCATATTAAGTAACAAACCTTTTAATTTGTTTCTCAAAATATTTGAAATGTTTTTCAATAAAATTGTCATACAGAAGTTTTATTAAAAATTAATCTTTCCCTTGAAATATAATTACATTTTGAATAGTAATATTAAAAAAATAAACATTAACAAAGGACCCTATACATTAATATTAGTAAAAAAACAAAAACAATGTCAATGGTAAAGTATGTAATGGTAAAACATTTTCTCCTATCCCTGTTTAAAAAATATTAAAAAAATGGAGTGTTTTTGAAGCTGCAGCCACCGATCTGGATGAGCTCACAGATACTATAACATCATACATCGGTTTTTGTGAGAATACATGCATTCCTACCGAGACATTTCTATCATTCAATAATGACAAACCATGGTTCACAGGGAAACTCAAACAGCTTCATCATGCCAAAGAGGATGCTTAAGTGGGCACAAAATCTTGAATAACCAGTTTGAAAAACCCAGTCAGTTGTGTACAGTCTGTGTACAGCAAACACCCTAAACCCAAACTCATCTTCTGGAATGCTGCGGAATGGAAACATCAATGGAAGATGATGGTTGCCCAGTCTTAGCACCCTCGAAGGTCTGACCATGAGTAAAGGTCTGACCAAAGGTATGCATCTGCCCAAAAGCTGGGGAAGAGAAAGTTCTTACAGTTAAAACAAACAAAGGCTGCATCTGAAAGCGTGTACTCCCTGAGGGGACGTCTTTTGAATAAGAAAAAGCTGAATGTGATCCAGACATACTACATTCACCATGTTGCCATTATCAAGTTACCTAAGGTGTCAGTTGTATCTTTTCTCTGCCAAGTCATCTCCTGTGGCATCATGGGATAGAAAAGAGTCCACTGGATATACACTTGAGGATCTTGCCGGTAGCAGGTCATCTGGGTACTTTTCCCTTTTTTAAGAATACTGTAAATTCAGACATGCTACATTAAACATGCTGTTGCCTAGTATGTAGTAGGGAATTATGCATATTTGTTCTTGTTTCAAAACTACATTTACTGAGTTCTTAGGGGAAATGGAATTTTTCAGAATGGATTAAATATAGTATAAGAGTAAAATGTGTTCAGATGAAATGAGAACGTATTTGAATGTAATGTGATTCTGATTTCTAAAAAGGCAATGCTCTTTGAATGCATTTAATAAATGACAAATATATAAAAAATTAAAATATTTACAGACAAAACTACCCTGAGACGAGAATTTACAGGAACTATGAAGTAAATAACCAAGATATATGACAGACAAATATGACACATGCAGAAAGTTCAATAGATATTACAGGAAATGTCATATAGCATGTAAGTGTGAAATAAGTCAAACCATACCGATTTTTCTCATTAGGCATATATTTCCATAAAGACAAAACACCAAAGACAAAAGTATTGAGTTAGTAAAAGGTCTAAGCTCATTATAGACCATATAAAGATTCAGTGACATCACATTGTGAGAACCGAACAGAACATCCAAACTCAGTCATTAGCAGAGGACAGAAATATACAGAAAAATATGTGAACTTCCAGATGATATGGTAACCATAACCCCAAACAAGAAAAAATAAAGAGGTAGCTACCACTTAGTAATAGGCTACTTGCTGATAGCATTAGTGCAGATGTGCAATCTAATCACAGCTGAAATGGTTGCTTATGTGACGCAAAATCAAACAAAATCTGTGAGAGCAGCATTCTATCTATTATCGTTATTACAGTATATGTTGTAGTCTTGTTGTAAGTAGTTCTTGTGGTTAGCCAATTGTACTGTTTAAAGATTCAAAGCCTGATCCAATTTTTTAATAACAGATTCACAGCTTTTCCTAGAGTAGTTTCTGTACAAGCCTCGATAGTGTGTACGCATGTACTGATACTGAAGTGACACAAAAAACCTGTTAGTCCAAAACATCCATGCATGTTCTGCATCTCCATTTGCAATATACAATGCATTCTACACTTCACATTTAGTGCCTTAATATCACCTTTGAGGAAGAATAAGTCTCATTCCTACACCTTATAAAAATGTGTGACTGTGCAAAATACTAGACTTGGCAAAGTACTTTACAATTTTCACAGACCCTTTGATGTATTCCATTTAAATAAAGAAAGAAATAATAACTAAAATAATACTACACTGAAATATTAGATGTGCATACTGAACATCCACTAAAACATTGTTGTTTCTCCAGTGAATACATTATACATGGCACTAACCAAAAGACAGTTGCTTCCCTTCAAATTCTCCCGGAACTTCATTTACATGTACATTTTACAACAGTATCTCTATAAAACCTAATCAGCATCCATAACCATATACCTTTTGGGTCCTGCCCACTTTATGATGTCAAGACATACAATCAGACAACACTCATATTTTGTCCATAAGGAAATACACTACAGAACTTTGAGTTGAACTACACCACATTAACATTGTGTCAATGTGCAATTAATTCCCTTTATGTAACAAATTTCAGTGCACTTTTTTGGCTCCTCTTATGAAGTGCTGTCATAAATGTTTTATGTATGTTTTATGCATGCTCATTCTCCAGGGATTTAATGCTTTCACTTTTGCTCTCTAACATCTAACATGAATTGAACATAATTCTAGGAGATTTAACAATACAAAGGTCATCATTTTGGCACTTAATCACATGAAGACATCTACTGGACAATGTTATTTTATACATGTCATTTACAACATATTTCACATGTACCTTTAGGTAAAACTAACAATAAGGTTTCAACTTGTTAACATCAGTTATATATCATTTTATAAATTAACATGAATGCATTATGAAAAAATATGGATAGGATTAACAGTAGTATATTTATAAACATTAACTTAGATGGATAAATGCTATAAAATGGCTGAAATGTATTCATAAATTCATTATCTTCCAACCAACTTCAAACTTGTTTCCAGCTAAAATATGAGTCCTCTTTCCACGATATTGCTTTTTCCAGTAAAAAAATTCTGAATCAGAAGAGAACTACGCTTAGATCAAGCACTGTTTACAGTTCTAAACATGGGAAGTACTTTTTCAATGGAGGAAGCGTTATTATGGATTATGAACTAGTATTTTGGCTAAAAGCGGCACCCATTCACTAAAGAGGAAGCATTGCTGAGCAAGTTATGTGATACCATTTTTTCCAAATCTGTTCTGATGAAGAAACAAACTCATCTACTGTACATCTTGGATGGCCTGAGGGTGGCTATATTTTCATTTTTGAGTGAACTATCCCTTTAGCTCATTTTAACAAATTGAACCTTATTGTAAAGTGTTACAACTAAACTGAAGACACAAGACCATCCTCTCTCTGTACAGCTGTGTCTACAATGTCTGAATGAATTTTGGACTTTTTCAACAGATACAGCTGCCACATTTCCAACTACTGTATGTTAGGTCCAACATGCTGCCCCCTTTCTCCAAATGTCTTTCTCCATTAGGTTTATTCCCTTCATCTGTATTCCACTTCCCAAAAAGCAGCTATTCAAAGGACATGAGGTTTGCTGGTATCTGTGGAAAACAATGTGACATTCTTACATATCCCTGTTAATTATACATATTTATTTTATTTGAGAATATTTGTTCCAGGATAAATTTACCTGTGGTCTTGTACTCCTGCACGCCTCGGCTAAATGTCTGTGCCAGATAATCGCAGAGAAACGGGATCCAGTCTGGAACTTGTAAACATTACCTGAACCACAGATTAAAACAATTGAACTTGTATGCGTTTATTCAAATTAAGTTGTGACATTGCAAATCTGCCGTTTATAAAGCCAAAAAGTAATTTGCTGAATCAAATCTATGTAGCGATAACTAATTTTTTATGTCAAATATTTTCATGTTTAAACAAACCATCTGGTTTAAAAAAATAAATAAAAAATCCATATACTTTATATGTTCATGCATGAGTTGTAGACACGAAAAACAGTACCTCTTTCAGGATCAGTAAGCTGGAAAATGTTTGGATGTTCAGGGTTGTCTGGCAGAACCACCATCCAACCTGTGAGCGTGATCTTTTTACATGGCCTGGATTTATACTTAAGACAAAAAAGCCACAATTACAAAGAGGTTAGGCCAAGAAGTTAAATAAAATTTATTTAAGTTTGAAATCGAAACAGTACTGGAATTTCCCTTAACAGCATAAATGATCTAAATGACAAGTTCTTAAAGCTGAATAATTAAATGGCTTTAATTAGCATAATAATAGGCAACACTTTTTATTTCTATTATTCGACCAGTTAAAGTCTGAATAATAGCTTAGATGGCACTTCATAAGTAAAAAAAACAATTAAAAAAAATAGTGTTTTCACATTGAATTGTGAGAATAATTCATCACTTACATGTCTTCGCTCATTTGCTCTTAGAGCTTTAGAACCAAAATAGATGAGAATGGAGCCAGATAGGACAATCCAGTAGCGCTTCCAGGATGAGAGCTGATGTGAAGAAAATAAAAGTGAAAATCAGCAGAAGAGACAGACTAAGTGCTCTTCTCTAAAAACTCAAACAGACATGACTATTTTATGGACTGTATATATCCATCTTTATTTCTTTATTAATTAACTATCAACTGGGGCAGTCACACTGAAATTTAGACCTCCAACAATGAAGACCTGGCCAAGACAGGCAGCAGTACAAATGGATTTGGACGTGCAAAAAAAAAAAAAAGGATTACATATTTGGTTTAAACATTTACACAGTAAAGACATGGATTCTGTAATTTCTAATGGATTTAACAGCATGTAAGCCACAAAGCTGATGCACTGATAAGACAAAAACAGAGGTGGTGGTATTTTACCACTAAAACTAGTCATTTTTACAATGTACCTGAGGCAAAAAAGTTTGTAAGATTCTTATTGTTCTTGAAAGTCATTTGTACCATTTATAATAACAGTTATATTTGTAACTGTTGTTTCTGGATATATTTTAAAATGAAATTATTCCTGTGATAGCAAGCTGAATTTTCAGCAGCCATTACTCCTGTCTTTAGTGTCACATGATCCTTCAGAAATCATTCTAATAGCTGATTTGCTGCTTAAGATTTAAGATTCATTATTATCAATGTTGAAAGCAGTTGTGTTGCTTAATATTTTCGTGAAAACCGTGATGCATCTTTTTAGAATTCTTTAAATTCTTTTTTGAATTTCTCTTTAGTGTCACTTTTGATTACTTTATAGCACCCATGCTGAATCAAAGTATTAAGTTGCCTTGGCTTGTCCACATAAAACACAATTTTTTTCCTCATTCCATCAGAACTTTTGAGATTGGCATAGTCACCACATCCTTAATCATAAGTGATAGGCTTTCTGGCACATAGAAAAACCAGACAAATGGCAGGTCCATTCTACCCTAAGGATATTCTGTAAATGAAGATGTACCAGTGAGCAACACTGTGTTGTATACACCTATTTATAGGATGTTCTTGCCATGCACTAAAGATAGGTTTACAGCTCAAAAACAAAAACAAAAAAGAAACAACAAAGCAAATGGAAAACATTTTATGTAACTATAAAAGCCATTTGGGCAAGGCCTTTCACCTCTGCACCTGAGAGGCAAATCATAATTAAGTAGTCACTTAACTATGCAAACTTAAGCCCCGTTCACACCAAGCACGATAACGATAACAATAGCGATAAAGATATAGTTCTAAAAATCGTTCTCAGTATTAAAGAATAGCAGCGTCCACACCACAACTATAACGATAAAGGCACAGAGAAACGATATCGTTGGAATCACTTCAAGAACGATTTTTTTCCAGCTGATGAACGATAAAAACACTGACAGCCAATCAGAATCCATCCTGCTATAATGTGCTGGAGAATTTAAAGCGGCAGACGCACGTGCACTTAGAATAAACAGACGATATCGTTCGCTGGTGTGGACGCAAATATAGTTATCGTTATAGTTATCTTTATCGTTATCGTGCTTGGTGTGAACGGGGCTTAAAACTCGTTTTGATAAGCTACTCATCAAACTTGCATGTTTGATAAGGTCAAAATCTCTACAATTCACATTAAAGAGTAGTAGGTAAAAGCCTCAAACAAACCACAAACATATCTAGATAAAATCTACAATACATTTCATGTTTATACTGACAATAAACTTAACTTTATACAAATGAGTGATGTACAAACACATCAAAGTCATATCTAATCTAATAAATTCATCCAAGTTAACCTATTTATCATAAGTGGGCTACAGGG
Source organism: Schizothorax lantsangensis (assembly GCA_027422415.1). NCBI lineage: Eukaryota > Metazoa > Chordata > Actinopteri > Cypriniformes > Cyprinidae > Schizothorax > Schizothorax lantsangensis. The sequence continues at coordinate 18,665,219 of CM049851.1, forward strand.
TGAAAATACTGGGTCATGTTTAACATTTGAAATTTTACAGGTAAATTTGACTGCACACTTACAGTGGGTTTTTTACCCTCCTTCATCAGTGTCTTTCTTCGCAGGGGCCCTTCAATGGTTATACTGCTCAGAGAACTGCATTCATAGCTGGAAACTGCCCCTGGGGTGCTGGGGAAGCAAGAAAATCATGTTTTCCTCAGGTCATATAAAACACTGAGATCAGTATGTCCTGCAGCAGAACATCTCAAGTATGTGATGAGGATATGTACAGTAAATCAAGAAGGAAACAAAGATAAGAAGATCAAAATAATTGTTTAAAAAAGACAACAGCATTAACTTCAGTTTTTAGGGACACAGGTAACAGCTATATTCCTACCTATAAATATAACTTCTACTTCTGGGAGAGTTACAGATTGGGACTCGCCAGTTTGGACCAAGTGTCGCATACATACGTCCTCTGAAAGTGGTCAGGAAGAAAACAAAAGCATCACAAATAAATAAGAAACAAGAGCTGAGTTTCTGAACATAGCTAGTACTGCAAATGTTGTTAATGTGTTGTGATTTCAGAATGTGTATATATCCTCCTGAGACCCAGCTATGGAGTTTTTGCCTCTGTAGTGGACATTATATTTTAGTGAATTTCTCTGAGACCTCACATGTCACAGTTGTAAGTCTGGATGTCCTGTACAGAGCACATTCAGGGCTTTTTAGAGATACTAAATGTTGGGAAGTTTCACCATGACCACACCCTCTCCTAGGTCTTTAAAGATGGCTAATTAATTTAGTGCAACATTTTTACATCCGTCTGGAAAAATGATTATATTATATAATTTTCAAATTGTTTGTTGTAAAGCAACATTTCAGGAAAATGTTATGGGTTTTCAAATTCAAATATGACTTCCTGTTATGAAACAGGACATCATTTCATACATGTCCACTGTAGAGGACACCAGGACTAAAAGCATGTTTATTACGCATTTTGGGAGACATAATTGAATAGGAAAATAAATTCTATATCAATTTGCTTATGAAATATTAGATATTATTATGAAAATCTGGCCAATTTCTTCTTCTCCTTAGTACTCCGTTGTCTGTGGTTCAGGAGTTAACAAGAGAAATGACAATAATTTTTTCAACATGCTGTCCCAACAGCAACACATTAATATGCAAATTCTTGAGATTTTGCTTGACAATGTATAGATACACTGTGTTTAATGGGAAAACCAGTTTATGGAAATTTTTACACACATATTTCCTTCCACATAACTTTCTGTTAACAAAATGGTATACAGCACTCAAATCATTTTGTTATCCTTGTGATATTTTATAACATAGTTGAGAATCATCCTTAAACAAAGTTTAGTATAAAAAAAATCCTGAAACCTAAAGATTGATTGGTGATTTTTTTTAAAAATCCCATTGTTTTTGCCTTTTTGATGTCTATTCATGCCATTTTTTTTTTTTTTTGTTAGAAAAACTGAGTCCTAGTGTCCTCACAATATAGAGGACATAGAATAAAATCTGTGTGCATTGCATAAAATACACGAGTAATTTTTGAATTACAAAAATGAACTTTTTCCACGACATTTTTTTCTTATGCACCTCTAAACAGTGTAATAACATGAAGTTTCTGAAAATACTAAATTCACAAAGCTTTTTTTTAATGGGGGGGGGGGGGGGGGGGGTGTCTCAGGAGGATATACAGACCTGAAAGCAGAAAAACAAAACAGAAATATAATAAATGCAATTCATTTTCTATTCTAATTTATCATCACGATGCATAATTTGCCTTACCTCTCAACTGTACTTGATATTTCATCACTAAAAGAGCTCTCTCTACTGCCTGCAGACAGAAAAAATATGAAGGTCAGGACAAAACAAAATCATTTTCTTTCTCTTAAAATAAATGAATGAAAGGGTGGTGGCAGAAATATTCCATGGTGAAGATGTCAAGTCTATTTAGAAATAAATCAACGTGGTGTTTGCGAAAGACAATAACCCGCTGTAATACCAAAAGCTTGAACACTACTGTCATCTAGTGGTGAAAAATCATAAATACAAACAGTTCCAACACAGCAGTCATATTTTATGGTGGTAAGAGAGAACACCTTTAAATTAGGACACAGATATCCTAACACATTAATCTTGCGTTAGTGGGACAGAGACTGAGATATGAGTGTGTGTACAATAGGAATAAACTGTAGTACCAAGTGAGATGCCGTTGGTAAATACTGAATCGTGTGTGTGGTTTCTGACAGGACTGTGAGACTCTAAGAAGCTGTCGTCCAGTAGGTGTCGAGCCTTTTCTTTTGCAGGGAATGTCGCACTTTTACTCTCCACCACACTAAACTGGCACATCATACTGAGAAGAGATGACAGAATTGAAACACAAAGACAATCAGTCAGATGAGGCACTGTGTTCCCTTGTGAAAAAGAAGTGCACTTAGTTGTATTGAATATGTACTTGTAGTGTACTTCAGATGTTGAAAGTATATTTCTACTCGCAGATAATATAATATTAATGAAATAAAAGGCCTTTTAAGATAGTACACTTTCACTTCACACAAAGTGCACTTTGTAATAATATAAAATTAAAAGATTTACCTTAAAGTACATTTTAAATCATTATGCTTTAATATCATTATGCTTTTGTCATTCTTTAACGTATACTTAATTTGATGTGTTGACTAGCATACTAAAGCACATGTTTGTTATTACATTTGAAGTTAATATATTTTAAAAGCACTAAATCATTAGTACATCATTATTACAACTGTGTAATTACAAATATATTTAAATGACTTAAAATTGATTCACTCTCAAGTTGTTCCAAACCTGTATGAGTTTATGTAGATCATAAAAGAAGATATTTTAAATAATGTTGGTCTCCAAACAGTTGCTGGTCCCCATTGACTTCCACAGTATGGACAAACATACTATGGAAGTCAATGGGGACCAGCAGCTGTTTGGTTACATTCTTCAAAATAATTTATTTTGTATTCAGCAGAAGAAAGAAATTCATACAGGTTTGAAATAGCCTGAGGATGAGTAAATGATGACAGAATTTCCATCCTTGGGTGAACTATCCCTTTAACCATGTTTCAAAGATAATTGAAATAATTATTAAGTGGGTCAATAAAGTGGGTCAATAAAGCACAATACAGTTCAGCTAATTGCATTTAATATAAATTTAAACTATAATACATACATTTTTATTTCATTAATTCAGTGTCCATTCAGTTCACACTTATGTATATTACATGTATGCTATTTTTGTAATAAGCACTCGTTTTAAACATATGATAAAGTGTACTTTTCTTGCAGTTGTTATGTGTTGTGACGGGTGAACTTTTCTCATAATGTAGTGTGATACCTACTTATTCCCCAGACTGTGGCTCTTCCTGTGCCGGGCAGGAGGTGGTGTTGGAAGGTGGGCAACCACTGATGTATCAGGACAGGTTGGTCGTCTGTTATACCGCACTGAGACAGACTCTGCTGAGGGTCCTGCACACACACACACACACACACACACACACACACACACACACACACACACACACACACACACACACACACACACACACACACATATACTTATGACAACACTTACACCTCCAAATAAATACGGTACACAAACTCACATACATATTGTCATAGATCTCATTGCTTATTGAAACAGTTATATGTAGACCGAAGCTGCATTCGTAAACCCCATTCCTGTGTTGAAAACTAACAAGCATAAAATGCTTACTAGCACCTATTAAAGCTGCATGTGGATAATTAGCAAAGCTCTGGCTCTCAGAAGGCTAACATTTGAAAACAGTCCCATAGTTCCACAGCAGAAAGTTAGGCATTGTGTCAAAGAGGATGGCTCAGTTTCCAGCCACAGTATTACCGGCCTGGTAAACAAGAATACCACTCTAAAGTAGCATAAAAATAAGTGGACAGCCAGTGAAAATGTTCCCTGCAGTCATGTTTATAGGCCTTTTCCACTGTAAAACCAAAGGGGATGTGTGGCAATGCTGGAAATGGCTTTGGATTATTATTAGGAGTATGTTAATTATGACATTCCCCACTGTCTTTTATAGTAGGTTAATAAGTCTCATAATGGGTAAGAAGAGCCCTTACCTAAATGAAAACAGACTTTGTTACCAACTAACAATCGGAAGTGACTAGCTCGAAGAGATGCCTGTAAATATTGCAACATTAGAGGCCTATAAACCACTAGATATCTGGGCCAAGAAAACATCTAGTTTAGTGCCCAACAGAGACTTTACAAGAGTGTCAACAAAAAAGAATACCAGCACGAATATCTTATGAAATATACCAATGGATGTTTACACATTCAACAGCAATGTTTATTAACAGAAAATCATAATTAAATTTATATGATGGATATGATTACTGTGGCAACCTCAAAATATTCTATTTTAATCCAATTTTAATATTTTATCAATATCTAAGTGGGTGATATCTCAAATAAATTTTTCAAATATTAGCAATTATAGTATGTGATGCATTGATTTTACTGGGGTCCTGATTACCCTGTCAGGGGCTATTTTATGATCAGCTGACTCTACATTTGGCCTTATTAAATGCATTGGCCAATGAATTAAACTTGACATTCCTGATTTAAAAAAAAAAAAAAGGTCACACTTTATTATAGGATTAGGTATGTAGAATATGGTCATGCAGAATGTGTGCTTTATAAGTACTAATAAACAGCCAATATGTTAATAATAGACATGCTAATAAGCAACTAGTTAACAGTGAGAATTGGTCCCTATACTAAAGTGTTATCAAAAAATATACTTTCATTTTCACAATGCTTTATGAGTCTACAAGAAAGACCAATGATGTCATTGTACAACTTACACATAAAAACTGCAGTAGTAAAAAAAAAAGAACAGATTCTTTCCATAACCAATTTCCACCTAGATGTCTCCATGAGTTTGTCCAGTTCTGCCACAGCTGTTACAACCATAAAACGCTCAATGCAGTTCAATTTCCCACTCCACCATCTGAGGAAACATCCTAATTGCTCAGGCTCTTATGAGAGGAACTGACATACACCATGATCTCATTCAAACTCTCCATTAACCTCAGATGCTTGTCTTGAGGTACAAGAACCAAACACACTTTTAAAACCTTTTTCTACATACTGCTCCGGCGTTCATCCATAAGACAAATTTCTGTCATTCATTAGTGCATAAAACTGAAAACTACTCTTGCATAATGGATGTTAAAATGTGCCATTCCTGTTAATGTTAGCTAGGACATTTATTATTTATTTGAAATTTACTGCACAAATTAACCAAGTTACAGTAATAAAATAATAACTTTTTTTTATAAAGTAGTAAAAATGTGTATTTTCCAGGCACAGATATATTTTACTCACTCCACATGAATTTTTACACACAATTTGTGTTTTTATATTTTGGATGTTTATGTATATTGTGAAATAAACACGGATACAAACGTCATTTTTTGTGAGAGAAAGGCTTAAGCTTATGCATTTTAAGTCAACAGTTAGCTTTAACCTACAAAGGTCTTTCTGAAAGTTACCAAAGACCACATGATCCAGAAAGACGGCTCCTCCAGAGCCACTCTACTGTCAGCAGGTGGTTTTTATCTGCCAGACTGAGAAGAATAAGCTCATGGAATAATTGAAGAAAAGACGCTCTGTTTAAACAAGTGTCTGAGGGGCTGATCTACATCACCCTGAAAATGCTAGGTTACAGGGGTCTCACTCTTTCATTGCCCCTCCAACTTTCACATCTGCAGAATCTCTCTAACCATCAATGACTTCCAGACATAATGCAATCCATGCAGCACCTCCCCAGTCAGGTACAGCTGAGGTACTTTAGCTGAATTACTGATGATCCTCCATCTTTCCACTGGTATTCAAAACTCAGAAAGAAAGAGCAGAGTTAACCACTTCCAGGAGGAGTTTTTGAGAAAAGTAAACTGAAAGGATGAAGGGATAAAGACTTTACCTCCAAGGTCTTCTTTGGAGGAGACCAGACGAGGTGAGCTGTTCCCAGGCTCAATCTTCAATGATAGTCTGCACAAAAGAGTTGTGAGGGGGTTAGTCAATAAAATATTATATTAAGACATCACAATTTTTGACTTAGTAAGTTTCTCTCACAGTCACTGTATTCATCTGTATTGCATTATGTTTATACAGAGTTGAACAATTGTGCTTGAAAAGGACACTATTATGGGAAAAGATAATACTGATCTTTTGGAACAAAGCCAAAAACAATAACTGTAAAATGACGTAGTGTTGTGAAAGTTAAGCTAAGGTTAGCATTTGCTAGTCAGGCTGTGATTTTCCATTTTGTACTGAGCTTCACCCCATAACATTCCCCAAAACATTTTAAAAATGGGTAATGTGTGTTTGTGTGTGCACAAATATTAGGGTGTGTAGTCCATATAGCCGTGAATGCTCTGCATACCCAAGCCATTTTGGAGAATGAGTTCACTGATGATGACCTAATATTAACATTACTATAAATGTACTATAAATTGAAAAATGTAACTGTATATTTTCAAGTTTTCTCAAGCAAAGCAAATTTCAATTGCAACATTTAAATTTTTGACATCTTACACTTTTTGTTATAGACAAAGATAGTAACAAAGTAACACATACTTGAGCAAATTAATCAAGGCAAAAAATCATGAGGTATTTAATTGTTCTATTTGTTTTCCCCATGCTTGACAAATCTTGCATATGTGATGTGTGTGTATTAGAAATACAGCAAAACTGCAATATTGTGAAATAATAGTACCGCAGTATAGTATTATTATATTATTATAATAGTAATATAAAATACCTGTTTTCTATTGTAATATATTTTAAAATGTAATTTATCCGTGATGGCAAAGCTGAATTTTCAACAATTCCAGAAATTATTCTAAAATACTGAAGAAATATATTTGAAATATTTCTCATAATAATCAATGTTGAAAACAGTTGTGCTTCTTAATATTTTTTTTGACATTTTTAGGATTCTTTTGACTAATATAAAAGTAAATTAATAAATACATACATACATGCATTTAGTCATAACATGTCACAAGTATTTACTGGTGGATAAGGCTCGGTACACATATTTTTACCTCTCAGACCCACCGTTCAGAAGTGTTTTTGAAAGAAATGATTAAAAAAAATGTAGGGCTGTCATTAAAAATATTAATCTAATTAATTACATTATGTGTCAATTAATTAATTGCAAATTAAATTTAGCTGTGAAATTACCCACAAAAGATCATTTAAAGCCATTTTTGAGTTAAATGAGAAAGTATCAAGTAGACATTACAAGTTTGTGTTTAAAAACACAATATTAACTTATTTACTGAACTGTTGTATAAATTCACATTTGCACTCATGGTATTCGGACATAAACAGCACACGTGTGATACTTCTCTTGCTGCTCGTGTGATATTGCTTAACATATGATATAAATATGAGACAAAATCTCATACGGGGGCATTTTTTGCCACAATATCTTGAATTTTAGGCCATAACTGCAGTTATGGAGTTTGGCAACTGTCAACAGCCAACTGTATAAAATGTAAGATGACGTACAGGTCTGTGGGCGGGGTCAGTGCATTAATTGTCTTAAAATATTTTAATCACATTTTTTTCATAAATAATTAATTAAGTTAACTCGTTAAACTGATAGCCCTAAAAAAAAAATTGGCACAAATGGCACTGTTTTCTGAAAACGACCTCTCTATTCCCAGCTCCCCAGAGCTCTCTGTAACAGCGGTGCCAGATGGCAGGACATGCTGTAAGCATGGGCTAAGGATTTTAAGACTGTGACCCTGGATCGCTGAGGTTTTCCAACCCCACAGACTGCCAGACAATGATGTCATTCCTCCAAATACAACCATTATACTGCAGCCCCATCCAATCCACCAAACCCATCCTCCGCTGGCCGCCATGTATCCTTTGGTGTTGTCAGAAAGTGCCTGAGACAATTTCACATGGAGCCCAGTCACTGTCTGTATGTCTAAATATGAGCACTTAATAATATGGTACAATAAATACACTTTCATAAATAGTAACTTTGTTGGGTTGTTGAGTTGTCTTTTGTTCAATACTATATTTTAGTGATTTTTTAACTAGACACACTATATTAAAACAACTGAAGTTCAAGAACCAGATAAAGATTTAAGAAAAATAATTACAAACTTCTTTTTTTACACCATGACCGAATAGCTTCTCCTTGATACGCACTATACATCTTCATGGCATGTTTTTCGTTATGGTACAGACTCTATGTAAACGTTTATCTCTGCATGGCCTAGTTTCACTTGAGAAGTTTCACCTGATACTGAAGTAAGCCAGGTGAGTAATTTTTTAACTAAGCATGGAAAAGATGTGTGAATTATGCCACCGGGCCAAAAAGGTGTCTTTCTTTATTTTCTCATATGGAGACGTGTTTGAAAGCTTTACCAGAGCAACAGCTTTAACTCATTACTGTCGCCAGTCAGAATGGGGCTACAGAAATGATTCAGTGAGGAAAATTACACCAAGGCAAAATAATCCAGCTTTCCTAAAATGAAACAACTCAAGTTCGTGATATATATCACAGTCTATACTGATTTCCAGTCTTTTATCTGTCTGCATAAATCAGATTAGAATAAAAATATTGCATTTGTCACAAATGTGGTACATTTCTTTCTTTCACGCAACATTGAAAAAATAAGATAAGATATCTGCATTCCCCCTAAAATGGTGATTTTGGCCTGTTACATTTCAGAGGTCATGACCTCTTAAATGTATCCAACTATTAAAATAATACTTTGATAATATAATAATTTGATATAAAAAGCATAAAGAAATGGATTATAGCTTGTAACACATGGGAAGCTTAACCATTAGATATGCATATTGTGCAAGTTATTGTACAATATGCATATATAAACCTAATTTAGGGAAAACTTTCATTTGTAAGTAATTACAAACCAACACTTGGTGCCAAAACAGCAGTTTAAATTACTGTAGGTTAAATTATTTTTATGCATTTTTATTCAATTATAATTATTAAACAAATATAAATGAAAAAAAAATATTATAAAATATATTATGCGTGTCTTCAACACTTCAACTTCAACACACCATTTGAAAGAGCCACCTAACTGAAAATTAACTTTGACATTACCACATGGAAACAGTGGAAATATGGGGATCCAGGGTTTTGCAATTCCTGATGTTGCGTTTATAAGTGTCTAGACGGCAAGAAATTGGACCGCAATAAAACCACCTGCCCTTTCTGTGAAACAGACAGACAGGACCACACAGTAGGAGTGAAGAATGCTCCGGAGGAAACAGGGAAAATTCATTTAATAATGATGAAAACATCAATGCTATGCTTGTCTTTGTAGAGGCAGAAAGCCACATGTATGCATAATACATAACATGTGCAGCATGTAACATGTAAAAATTATACTTTTAAAATTCTGTTTTCGAAATCTCATTCATAACATTCATTTGTCATACCTCACCACATGTGTATAGCACATTTTTTTCAGAAAACCATATTATATAAGATTGTACTAGGAAAATACATTATGGGCTTCACATGTTTATGAAGCCTGAGGTAAAGGAAATAGGGATTATATTGTAGCATAAAGTCATGCCAAGCTGGTGCAGCTGTGGCCGGTAAATTAGGTGTTTGGTTGGCCTGTGGGCCATGCAGCCAAACCAAGAAGACATAAAGTCCACAGACAGCACATGTTTTAATAAATCGTATAGGCAGCTGTTCAAAATGAAGTGTTAAAACCAGGGAGGGTCTCGGTTTACGGGGGTCTTACAGATGTGGGTAGTTTAAAGTGAAAGCTGGCATAGACGTTTATGAAATGCAATAAATTGCAGGGCAGAACGCAAAGCTAAAATCACCCAAAACAATCAGTTCAGCTAAATAAAGGCTACTGAGCATTACAATGTGTTTGGGTAACTTACGAGTAATTGTCATCCTCCACAAACTTTTGGAGCTCCTCGATGTAGCGCACTGACATCAAATACTTCTGCACGTGTGGTAACATGACTAAATGATCTGTGGGGTGAAGAAATGTGAAAATACAATTTAAAATCTCACATCAATACACTGTGTGCAGGTTTATTATTTAGATTTCCTTTTTTCCTTTAATGAGATCTGAATATTAATATGAAAATGTACACTCTAAAAAATGCTAGGTTAAATACAACCAGCGCTGGGTAAAATATGGACGAACCCAGCGATTGGGTTGTTTTTACCCAGCGGTTGGGTTACTGCCCAGAAGGTTGGGTTAAACATTTAACTCAACTGTTGGTTGAAAACAACCCAGCATGTGTTCTGTCCAATATTTACCCAGCACTGGGTTGTATTTAACCCAGCATTTTTTTAGAGTGTACATGTACACGTACATAACCAACTGAAAATTAATATGTTTCTGAAAGCAACTTACCATAGTTACAGGACACCTGTAGATCGGAGATGATGCGCAGTAGATTGTTCATCTGATTGGTTCTTTGCTCAGTCTCGATGATGCTGTCAGAAGCAGGGTAGGCGGAGTCAATGTAGGTCATATCAAACAGGTAAATTCCTAATGTAAACAGAAAAGAAAAAGTGTTAATAGACACAGATAGATAGGGAGATCATTTCATAATTAACATTTCAATTAAATACTTTTCAGGTTGCTTTTAAACTTCAAAATTACGCAAAAGCACAAAAAAAGGAAAAATAGTATCATAGTCAATACAGCTTGTGCACAACATTACAAGACGTCTGAATACATATGATAAAAATTGTATTTATTATTCCTCTCCAGTAATCTGTAGGTAAAATCAGTGAGTTGAAGAAGATCAAAAGACCTGAAAATTGTTCATAAACATTGTGCATGAGTCAAATGGGCTTTTATGACACTTTAATGGTGCCGTTTTACCAGTTTGGTAACACTTTAGATTAGGGGACACAATTCACTATTAACTAGTTGCTTATTAACATGCATATTACTAGCATATTGGCTGTTTATTAGTACTTATAAAGCACATATTAATGCATTATTCTGCATGACCATATTCTAGAGCCCTTAATCCTAAACATAACCACTACAGCAACTACCTTACGTACTATCAATAAGCAGCATATTATGACTTTATTGAGGTAAAATGGTTAATTGATAGTGAATGTGTGTTCACTACTCTAAAGTGCTACCATCATTTTGAAGTTTGACAGCTTCAGTCTTCATTTACACTACTGTTCAAAAGCTTGGGGTCGGTAAGAAAGACTTTTACATTGTTACAAGATTTCTATTTTAAATAAATGCTGTTATTGTGGTGGCCAAAATTATTAGAACACTAGTATTTTCACCAGCTAAAAAATGGTTGTGATTTCCTCCAAGATGCTTCAAGAAACCTCCCTGCAAAGCTACAGTACTGTTAAAAGTTGACTTATGCAAAAATGCTGTAAAATGAGGATGCTGTCAAAAATAATGTCATAAATAGATTTTCTTTATCACTTAACTTCTATTAACTAAATTAACTCAACATTTGGTGTGAGCATCCTTTGCGTTTAAAGCAGCTTTTGCCCTCGGTGCACTTGTGCATAGTTTTTCAGGGAGCTTTGCAGGGAGGTTTCTTGAAGCATCTTGGAGACATTGCCACAGTTGTTCTGGATCTAGAAAATCCAGCGTTGCCATCACGTGATTATGGTTATTTAAAATTTTAAGAATATGTTTAACTGTATTTTAAGCATAAGAATCTTGTCGATCATCAGAAAAATCTTACCAACTCCAAACGTTTGAATTTTACCACATATCAATTATTCTTCAAAATATCACCATTCATGTTCCATTGAAGACAGATAGTCATATGGGTTGGAAACAACATGAGCTAATTATTTTTTTTCAGGCGAACTATCCTTTAAAGATGCCTTTACAAAAAACATCAAAAGTGATCCTACAGTACTTTGAGGCATACTGCATTACACATCTGGACCCTGAACTCTATCAGTGTTGTGAAACTTCAAGGCTTTCCACTTTAGTGGCCCCTCACCCCACTTTTACCACATTTACACAGATAGTTCAGAGAGAACTCTCCCCAGGATTCTCATACACACTGGTCATTGTCAGGCGACAGGTACACAACATGCAGTGTCTGGCCTGAAAACGGTGGCCTGGAGCTATTGCCTGAATGTTCTTGCTTGCTTGTTTGTTAGAGTTCTGTTTCCTTTACAGGATTCACAGAGCAGCTTGCTAATCAGCAGGTAGAGGTTACGAGTCTGTAAATGAATGCAATTAGTCAATAGCTGAAGAGCTAAGATGTGATTTACACAGACAAGGGGATGTATCTGCTTTCTCACGCCAAGCCTAAAGACTTAACTAGCACTAAATTACAGGAAGGTGAGGATGGATGCTCTCTTTGACTGAAGCAAGTGGAATATGTTACATCAGTAAACTGACTGGCTGAAAAGTGAATCTGTGCAACTAAAACCCTTCAGTAGCTACATAACTGCTCTGCCACTCCATTGTTAAACCAGATGCCACACTTGTTCACATTGTAATCATACACTTGTACAACATGGTCAATGTTCCGCTCAAGTGGTCAGGAATGGATAGTTTTGACACCTGGCTCTGTGCTGGAATAAACAGCTCGTCTCTGCGGTTGACAGCTCTTGTTATTCAGATCTGATGTGTATTACCACCTCTTTCTGATGACTGAATGACATTTTTATGAGTTTGTCATTAGCATGATTAGCACTCTATTTCAGCTGAAAAAATACTGGGTAAATGGAATTCTACTGATGGAATACAACATCACCATTCAAAAATTTTGCGCAAAAAATTTTAAAGAATAAAACTTAAAAAATTATCAGAGTACACAGAAATATATTTAGCAGTACAACAGTTTCCAACATTGATAATAATAATAGTTTCTTGAGCAGTAAATCAGCATATTAGAATGATTTAAGGATCATGTGACTAGAGTAATGGCTGATGAAAATTCAGCTTTGACATCACAGGAATAACTGACATTTTAAAAAATATTCTTAAAAATATTTATTACTGTTTTTCTTCCCTGTATTTTGATCAAATAAATGCAGTCTTGATGAGCATTAGAGGCCCCAAACATATAAAGGTAGTATAAGGAATTATAACAATTACAAACAGTGCTGTAAAATGTAATTTGATTTGACATGTAACAATGGGCTCAGTAGTACTGTAGCCAAAATTATTTGTGATTGACTGCTACTTCAGCTGCCATCTATTGGTCAACTACAATTATGATTTTACATATGCAAAGAAAGCAGAGAAAGAATTATCAGATTATCTCTAAGAAATAATTTAAATGTGAAATAAAGCTTTTTCTTAAAAACTGTGCTCAAAATTAAGCAGATATTATAAACAGATATCAAATATTTTTGACAGGTAAATTTTCACAAACTTTATAATTAAAAACAATTCCTTTCAGTCAGCAAGGAAAAAATATTCTATTTCTTGTCATTATTTTTAGTGGATAGTTAGCAAGCCATTTCAATGTCATTAGGATTTTATATTTAGCAAAATTACTCGACTTAAAAAGAGGAAAAAGAGAATGTTGGCTTGACAAAACACGTGGAAAAAAATCAAGATGGTTTTATTTGGCATGAAATATATTCTAATTACAAATAATTATATATTTGTCTTCAGCCAGGTCTATTCTAGGCTTCTGAGCCTATTTTATGACTTTATGGGACACAATGAATAAGATTTCCTGGAAATAAGAATTCTAGTGGCTGCCAGTTTCAGAAAGAGAAAGACAGAAAGGTCTAAGAAAAATGTTCATATAGCAGCAGACTACAGATATCAGTCAAATATGGAGTGCTAAAAATGTTCTGATTATACACTTTTCAGCAATAAAAGAGATGGACAATCTCATTCTATATCTGAAGTAACTTTTCAGGACTCGCAACCAAATTTAGAGAAAACGATTAATGCATACACTATGTGCTGCATGAAAGGAAGCATAGTCTTTCTTGACAACTAGTTGTCTGTCACTCATTTTGACGTATGTGTGGAAAGAGGCACATGGTGTGCTGGTTATTCTTTGAGGTCAATTACTAATATTATTGCTGTCAACCTCTCAGGTTATGAAAAACGGTTGAAAATAGGGTTATTTTGCGATTCCTGAAAGAGACAAGAAAGCCCAGCGATCTGTCAAGAGTTACCAATGTCTCTTCATTCCCTAACGATCCCTATCAGGAGGACCTGAAAGTGAGCGGGTGATAATTGAACACCCGTGGAATTCAGGAGCAGTGTCCGATACTGCTGTCCATGAATAGAACAGGGAGTGTGGCTGGAGTGTGTTCTTCCTGTCTGGCGCAGCACTAAGGCTCCTAAAACCAGGGACCATTACAGCCAAAGACATTTACAGACTTCAGGGTTTATGCTCCTTGAAATATAATACTCACATGTATAAGCCAAGAATTTAAGGACACAGAGTGACTTTCACAAAGAGGAATGATGTAAATCACAATGGCTGAGGAAATGTTTCACTGAAAATACCTCAACAAAAATCTTGGTGATTAAAATAAATGCTGACATGTCTCAGATGATCAATGATTGATATGCTTCACCTGTGACGTATTACTAATAATAAGTAAATATGATCACATGCAAGTTAACCACAGTGAATCCTCAGATGAGACAGCCATAAATTTTGGTCTATAAATATCGAAAGCATTTAGGACACTGATCAGGCTGGATGCCCAGTCACGAACTTTGACTATATATTTTAAAAGGGGAATTCACAAATAAATAATTCCATGATAAAAATAAATGTATTTATAATCAATATAGAAATGAATGCAGTGCTATTCATATTACATGAGCCATACAGAGTGTGGATAAAATTAATATGCACTTTGAAAAGCACTCAACAGCACACAAACTTTATGACAAACTTAAACTAAAATTTAAATATAAAAAAGTGCAAAATCTAATTCAAGGCTAATTCAAAATATTAATAAATACTATAATAGCATATAAATAATAGTAAAATAATATTGCTTTGAACCACATCACACATTGCTATGATGTACAAAAAGCAATTTTATATGACAAAATACATCATACGATGTTCTAAATATATGACAGTCACTGCATTTCAGAGCAGCTGGATATGATTGAAGACTGGTTTCATGTGCTCATAACTACACTAGTAATTGGTGCATAACGTACACTGGCAAAATGACTGGACTGAATACACAAATAAACAAAGTTGTGTGCCTATAAAGCAGCTGAGGGTTGATTTGTTGGTAATGACTGGCAATGTTACACTGCAAAAATGTTTGGTTGGATAGGGCTAACAAATGTGGTTTATGTTCTTGTGCCATCAACATATCTTTTTTCTTAGTCAAAAATAATTTTTTTAACCCTAACTAACTAACTAACTAACTAAAAAAAGAAGTTTCACTGATTAAACCTAGTGTCCTTGAAAAATCTGGTTATTATCCATTTGACTCCAAGAACTTAGATGGACTATATTAGAAAATAACTATATTAGAAAAATCATATCTGTTGCTTAGATATCGGAGTTTTAGAGGCCAAAAGCCACTAGAAGGCAGGTAAAATACAACAAATGCCAGCTGTTTCTTTGATGCTTTAACGGACAAGTATTATTCACCAGGCAAACAAGTCCCATTGCAAAACCCTGAGGAGAACCAGACCGTTTGGAAAACAAATAAAGAACATGACAATAAGCAGACTTGACTTGTGTTAACTCAGTGACACAATATGATAGCTATTTTTTGTTGCGAAAAGCTTGATTAGTTCAGATAAAGTGCACAAAAGTAGTGGTGCCAGATGCATTCTGGGACAGTGTAAAGGCATCATGTTCGTGGCTTATGACAGTCAGCCAAGTTAAAACAGACAGCTATGCTCCTCTTATCTTGGACATGGTGTCAGCATTTGCATTATGTAACAAGGTCTATTAACCCTTTCCTAGAGCAACACTATTCACTAAAGACTGCTTCATTACAGGCTCAATCAGTATTTTTTCTCATTAAAATTAAAAATAGTTTTTATATTTTGAAACATAATAACTTAGAAAATAATAGTATATGTATACATTAACCTATATTAACACATTCTGTAAAACATCATAGTACATGATAACACACATTAACTAATGTTAACAAAATGAACCTTACTGTAAAATGTCATCAATAATAACCAATAACCAACAGAAACTTTGCTAGATTTACAATGTTAACGAATCATCAGACTATGAAAAGGGTCCAAAGCATCAAACTTTTGCTTGCACGTGATGCTGCATCCACACCAGTAGGTGTCAGTATAAAGTCCAATATCTCTGTTGTATCAGGCAGCAAAAACAATCATGCACCTTTCTGAAAAACTCTAATAATAATCATAGTAATGTTATTCCTAGATTCTCATGTCTGCACAGTGATGGAAAGAACATCTAAATGTGCATAATTGTGGACAAATGTATTTTGTTTGACACTCTGTATCCACAGTGGTTCAGGGCCTTTAATTACATAGCTGTCTGCATTCATAGCAGGCTATGGAAAAAAAAAAAGCGTGCATGTCTTCAAGCAAACAGCTTGAAGGGTGTTGAGACTGCGGCCTAGCCAGCGGCAGGGAAGCATTCCAGAGGTGTGAGTTCACATGTGATAGTGGGGCTGCAGGGTGCTATGTGGCGGCTTTCTCAAGGGATATGGTTTTCCCATCAGGGGCTTTTCAGAGAGCAGGAACAACTGGGATGACTGAGAAAGGAAGTGTTAACACTTGCCATCCGGAACTCAACAACATTAAACAGATTACTGAGGGACGAGTACGAAATACAAGATTGATTAATGCGTTTGATGATGTGCGGTTAACTTTTATGTTTTATTTAGAGCATCTGGATTTGTTCGCATCAGGATTCACGGCCAATAAATCCCAAAACACTTTTCATGAGCTACACAGCCAAGTATGGTGCTATTACCAATCCAGAACAGAGTGTAAAACTGGGAGCAGCCAAAAGCATATTTTAAATAAACACGTATTACTGTTGCACAAGGTGAATACGCAAAGAGAAATAATAGGTTTGGCTCTTGCAGGCGACTTTAGAGCCAGGAAAATACTCTAGTATCTTCTTAATCTGCTCACCCAAGTGTAAAATGTATACAGACAGTGATGACAACCGTAGACAATTATACGGTCTATTAGTGCCTGAAACACAATTTTCCAAGACAGAATACTGCTACCTAGCGCAGACCTAGCTTACAATGCCTCTTACCAACAAACTAACTCATGCTGGCATGTCTGGAGATTTCAATACAGAGTTTATGGAAATTGCCACGCAGGCTGGGAACCTTTATATATTGCATAATGAGATAAAAGAGCCTTTTGTTCGGTGAAACAGCCGGAGACACTGGAAAAATACTAAGTGTACGAACAAATATGCGCTGAGCAAATTAGTACACGTAACTTGCACACGCACAGATGGCAAAAACACTTCATGGAAGTTATAAGTGACAGTCTTACGCAACTGTCGATGTTCATCCCTTTGATGTGGCGTAGACAGTAATTCACGACATGAGACTGTTGTCGCACAATTCCTCTGGGTTCACTTAGGATGAATTTCAACACTGTCACTTTTGTTCACTAGGATGAAATACAGCTAAATCACATTTAATCCGCGTTTTTAAATACACGGTGCTGTGTAAAATGTGGAGTTTGAGAGCCTTAAAGGAATCGTTAGCCCAAAAATGAAAATTTTGTCATCATTTACCCTCATGTTGTTCCAAACCTGTAGAAGTTTTTTTCTTATGTTGAACACAAAAGATATTTTGAAGAATTTTTAAGATCCAAACAGTTGTTGGCCCCCACTGACTTCCATAGTAGGGAAATAAATACTATGGAAGTCAACAGGGACCATCAACAGTTTGATTACCAGCATTCTTCAAAATATCTTCTTTTATGTTCAACATAATAAAGAAACTCATACAGGTTCGGAACGACATGAGGGTGAGCAAACAATGACAACATTTTCATTTTTGGGTGAATATCCCTTTAAATGTTGAGTTAAGACAACCTCATATTTGGTTGGATTTAGAATTAAAAATCAACATTTTGTTCCAACAATGCTAAAAAACAATGTTCAAAATGCTAGGTTTTAAAATATCTCCTTCAACCCATCTGTGATCTAATGTCACATTTGCAGGAAATTCAAAAATCTGTTTTAAATAAATGCTGTTCTTAACTTTCTATTTATCAAAGGAGACTGAAACGATTTTTTTTTCAGTTTCCACAAATATAGTAATTAGAACCATTTTATCAGTGTAGACAGTATTCTACAATTTCTAGATTGACAATAATAATTAATGTTTCCTGAGCATCAAATTAACATATTAGAATGATTTCTGAAGGATCATGTGACACTGAATTTGAAGTTGCATTTCTCTCTCTCTCTCTATATATACAGTATATATATATATATATATATATATATATATAAACAGTTATTTACAATAGTAATAATACATTATATTAATTATACAATATTTCTGTTTTTACTGTATTTTTTATCAAATAAATGCAGCCTTGATGAGTGTACGAGACTTCTTTCAAAAGCATTTAAAAATCTTACCTACCCCACACAGCAAATGTTATTTTTTTTTGTCTTACAAAACTCTGTAATGCACAAAAAAAAAAAAACATCAACAAAAAAACAGTGAACTAAAAACACCATATTGTCTAAAACCAGTGCAGATGTCGGGTTACTTAGGAGAATCCATAATGATGCGATAATATAAATACCGGTATAAAATTGCAAAAATACTGTGTTGTATCCCAGTTTAATATACAGAGACAACTTTAAGAAAGCCATTCATTTGATTCTCCAGAAAAGTGTAAACACTGTGGTGCTATAAAAACATTGCTTTGTTTGTTTAAGAATCTCAACCATGCCGACATGGCAACAGTGGCTCAACCAATGGTGTGCATTTGGGGGTTTGGCCATCTGAAAGTCTGGCCAATGGTAAGGGTGGGCGGAGTCATCAGGAAACCTGTTTGTAAGCAATCAGAAAATCTCATCAATAACTGTGCAACACTCCTCAGCTGCTGTCAAAGCAGTAATACTTCATTCCCTCAATAAAAGAAGTGAGGTAAAGTGATAGCAGCACGGATCTACAGGGAGCGAAAGAACGGTGGAACCCTGAGGATGTGGTCAGGCTACTGTTCAAAGAGATTGCAGATGTCTAGCCAAACGATGAGCTCATGAGTTTCTGCAGGGACCACAGTGGAGGGCTGGGGTGCATTTTCCATCCCTTCGCTCTTCCAAGCGCTCTCAGATCCTTGTCTCTGAGGTGGCTCATTACAGATCTTGTGTGTAGCGCGGTGGTGGATGTCAAAGCCGCTGAAGAGAAAACCTCCTAACGCTCTTCTGATTAATGTCAAGAGCTTTTGCTTTACTCATCAGCATCATAAGCCTGAGGTGAACTTTCATCCTTTTGTATTAAATAAAACAGACAAAACATGTCTGTCTGATATATATCAAACATGACAAGATGAATGAGGTACTTAGAGCTGTGAGATATCCTGATAAGAGTACAGCTTCTCTGATGAATGTAACTGTAATTATCCAATTAAGAAATTACGTAGCTAAATGTGGTGTAACAAATGTAAAACTTTCAGCCTATATGGTTATTCCCCAGCAGTTAAGTATAAAATATATAGTGTTGGAAGGGAGAAAGTGCTAGAAAAAGGTGGTTGCGTTAAATCTTTGGTGTACTTACTTATACTTACTTATATTACTGTATATACATATATTATAGCAAAAATGAAGCCTATTTTGAGAAACAACACGGTTTGTTTGGGACCCCATTGACTTTCATTGTGTGGCCAAAAAAGCGTGAAACATTTTTTTTCTTTTTCTTTTTTTTTTCAGTATGCTCTGCAGCATAAAATAAAGTCATACAGGTTAGGAATGATATGAGGGTGAGTCAATGATGACTGCATTTTCATTTTCAGGTAAACTATCCCTTTATGATTTCTTAAACATGTCCCACAGTGACAGAACTGTCCCAATGTTTGCTCATTTTGACAACAAAATATGTTTGAATAAGCACTAAAATCAAGTAATTTAAAAATGTCATGTACAGTGGAAAATGGAAAAGCCCCATTAATTGGTGACCCCCCAAAACTGGCAGCAGAAGCAAGCTGCGGTTGATTGAGGCCCTTCTTTTAATCTGCAAGATATTACCGTACTTGCTGAACATGGGAAATAATAACAAATGTTGAGTCCCTCACACTGAGACACGGGGTACAGTATGTGCTTTGCTTGGAACCTCGTCTCACCACACCACCGGCTCTCTGAGGTTTCCAACTCCTGGATTTTTCCATAGGGCTCAGGGTTGTAATACTAAGCTATTGTTTATCTAGTATCAATAATCGGAAAGGGGTGGAAAGAGAGAACGGAGAGTTGTCTTAAGGGACGTGGAAGTTACCTCGCTTCCAAAATCAGCAAGCAAAAAACCCCACAAAACCAGGGACTTCATTTATAAAACACATATGATCAGATTCAGGCATAAATTCCATGGATCTAATCTTATGATAAAAACGAATGAAGAAATATGGATTTATAAAGGCATAAACTAATATGAAAACATACTAATGCACAGAAAAGCAAATGTAAATGCTACACAACTGCACACGGACTGGGTAAGTATTAAATTAATAGTATACTTGTAAAAAATGTATTAATAAAAATATTTTTTTAATTAAAAACTTTAACAATTAATAAACGAATGACTGTCTATTTAAACATATTCTAAAAGTAGTTAGAACTTGTGATTATGTATGTGTGTTTAAACACTTGAAATTGAAAACATGCTGTAATAACATATCTGCACGAGTCCATAAGAAAGTAACTCTGAGACCCACAGTAAAAGAAAATAGGCAGCTAGAATGTCAAACACACATTTTTGGGCCGAGGAAGAGGGAGAAATATTTACAACCCTTAAAAGAATTGAACATAAATCAAATAGACAAGCAAAAACATTCAACATCATGAATGACAATAAAACACATACATTAGTTTATTCAGAATATAATTTTTTAATTAAACTAAAAAAGAACCACAGTATGAAAACATATATAGTAAGTTTAAAATCTGAAAGAAATAAAAATGTGGTTGGTGTAGACTGACTTTTAATTTTTTTTTTTAAATGAATAAAAAAACGACACTTTAAAGCTGTTAAATCTGCAATAGCTCTAAACTAATGAGCTTTTATATTTTTATTCTGTCAAACAAATACATGGATATTGCACAGACCATGATTGGTTTAATAATTTATAACTAAATATGTAAAAGTTTGACAATGTCACACAGCTCATACTCTGCCAGTGAGTGGAAATACCTCTGGATTTCTCTCTTCTGTAAAAGAATTCCACATTTTTATCCCCCGATGGAAGAATTAATGACAAGAACTGATTCATAACTCTCATAAAACGTACAAGGCTGGTGACAAAGGGAGCAGTTTACACCTAGAGAGATTACACTTTCAGAAAAATAAGGAACATTTGGAAAGCCACCCAAAGGCATAAAACCCCAAAAGTTTAACATGGAAATAAAATGAAGAGTTAGAGGTCACAGGGTCACGAATTGCTTCCTTTTCCATTCGCCTCTGTGGTTGAAAACACCTCTCTGGTTTTCTCATTCAAAACAGGAGCCCTTCACATTTGTCATTTTAAGTGCTGTTTTTGCAATGGATATCAAAATGATTAATATGCTTAAATGAAACAATTACAGAGGCATTTTGAAATAAGTTGAAACCGTAACTCTTAATAATAAAAGTCTTAATAATATTCACAAATGTTTTAGAATTTTTACATTATTTCCCTGCATTCACACACACCCAAAGCGACTATGTTTTGGCTATTCATTCCTCTATAATGCTAGATCAGTGGGTTTAATTTTCTCTAAGCTCATTTGGAACAAAAATAAAAAGCCAAAACAAATTAATTCAAAGAAAACAAAGACTGCGCTCCAGGAGACTCAAGTAGCTGCTCTTGAAAATAAAGTACCCTCAACAAAGGGTCTCATCCAGCTATTAATGCCCCAATTATCCCGCTCTTTATAAGGATGGGAATCATCTAAAAAGGGGGCGGAGAAACAGAAGAGAGAGAGAGAGAGAGAGAGAGAACAGAAGGTGAATGGAGTATTTTGCCCCAAGGTTGAATCTTCAGCCAAGAGCCCTAAAGATGGAGAACAGTCCCTTTCTGTGTGTGCGAGGCAACGATGGTCCAAAACAAACAAGGGCTCTCTTTCAAGTGTAGTATTGGAATACTGAGCACCTCGCTCCTATCACCTCACCCCCACCACTTCACCCTGCTCTCATCAGCACAAAGGTCTTGAGCAATGTCACCCAAACATCAGTACAGAGGAGCTAATGGTGCGTATCTGAACACAGGCTATAGCTCAATAATAAGTTGAGGCCCAAAGCCTCCTAAGGCAGAGGTCTTCAATGCCCTTGATATAAAGATGATGAGTTCATAAGCTACTTTCTACTTGTTGAGTAAACGTTGGTCATTCTACAAAACATGAACCTTTTTTTCCAAGTTAATGAATTGTACTGTGCTATCTTATGATAAATTAATTCATATTAAGGAACATAATTATGGCTTTAGAAAGGTAATAGTGGTTT
Source organism: Schizothorax lantsangensis (assembly GCA_027422415.1). Lineage (NCBI taxonomy): Eukaryota > Metazoa > Chordata > Actinopteri > Cypriniformes > Cyprinidae > Schizothorax > Schizothorax lantsangensis. The sequence continues at coordinate 18,687,901 of CM049851.1, forward strand.
ACAGTTTAACATTATAAGGTTTGTACATTAAAGATGGTGAAAAGGTTTACTGTATCTTAAAATATCACAAAGTACGAGAAATAAAATTGAGACTTCAAAGATGATGATGTAATTATCACAAAGTTTGTATGTGTTTTCATTAAAGCTATACACTACCAAAGTTTGGGGTCAGTAAGATTTTTTTGCAATTCTTTTATTTTATATTTCCACAAAAAGAAGCAAATAATAAGCAAAACTGTTTTCAACATTGATAATAATAGAAAATGTTTTCTGAGCAGCAAATAGGCATATGAGGATGGTTTCTGAAGGATCATGTGACTGAAGATTGGAGTAATGGCTCCTGAAAATGTATCTTCGTCATCACAGAAATAAATTAAAAGTCATTTTAAATTGTTGCAATATTTCACAATTTAAACATTTCTACTGTCTTTTAATGCAGCCTTGGTGAGCATAGATTTCTTTTAGAAAAAAAAAACCTTATACAACCCCAAACTTTTGAACGGTAGTGTAGTTGACTCAAAAATGAAATTTAAACAACAGCTCCAACAGAAGCTATGAGAAAGCCAATTTATAATTACTGATTTTTGTGGTTTTGTATGGGATGTGTTTTTGGATTTTGATTTCTGTGTTTGTTCCAGAGGTTTGTGAATCTGTATCGCTTTCCCATGGACTTCTCCTGCAGACAGGAAATTATCTCACACTGATCTTTGGCCTGGCTGGAAATCAGAAAAACAGGCAAAGCTTAAGCTGACATATTCAAGCTGCATCATTGAAGAACAAAAGGACAACAGAGGACAATTGAAAAACCCCATGTTGCACTGTACCGCACTTACTCACAACTACTGAAAACTAAACATCTGATACCTAAAGCTAAACTAAAGACAAGCAACCAAAACTTCTGCAATCAGTTTTTTTTTTTATTAAAATGTATTCCACAAAAATCATCTTTATGTAACTGACGTGGTCCCATAATGTGATGAAATGTGGTGTGGTCCGTCTGTGTTGGGACAAGACACTTGCACCCCACTACTGTGACACTGGTTTGCTGTCATCAAACAGGGGAAAAAAATGTCTAGAAAGACTCACAGACCATGTACCATACTGGTTATCATTGCACACATGTTGCTCATATTTCACAGGATCTTCTGTTCTGAGCGTGAGCATGACAGAATGGAACTCTGTTTAACAGAAAAGTGCTTCACTGATCACTGGCATGGATTTTAGACATTTAGATGATCTAATCTGAACAAAAAATGATGCTTAAAGACCTCATGAAATCAAAATGTCCCAACTAAACCTCCCACGGTTTCAATAGGAAATAAAGATTGTCAAATATTCAAGGTCTAAAACAATCAGCACTTTTCCCTGAACTCTTCTAAATATCCAGAGGTGCTGATAGTTGACGTCCACACTCTAGCCTATAGAGGGTCACTGACTAAAACTCACCTCCCCCTTCAGTTAACACAAGCAAACAAGGCAATATCTTAAGCATGACGTTAAGCATAACGTTGCCTGCAGTCCTGCCACATCACTTTTGCTCCGTTCCCGGCAGCAGTGAGCATTAAAACTAGCAGACCTGAACCCAAACAGGCATTAACAGAGCACACCTTGTTCTCAGCTGTGACTTAAGGAGAAAAGCTCATGCAGTTAGACATCAACGCAAGTCGTGATTTACTTCGGACATCAAGACCTGCCATGTCACTCACAACTTTTATAGACACTTCAAATTTAAAGGACCATATAGCATAAATGTTCATATATTTTTCAAACCTGTATGAGCTCCTTTTTTTCTGTGGATCCCAAAAGATTGGTTGCAATGTGAATGAAAGGCAGTAAGGTCCAAAACCACACTTGCAGACATTTGTACAAATATATAGAAACAGAAACAGATTTGGAGAAATGTAGCATTAAATCACTTGCTCACCAATGGATCCTCTGCAGTGAATGGGTGCCGTCAGAATGCTGATAAAAACATCACAATAATCCACAAGTAATCTACACAACTCCAGTCCATCAATTAATGTCTTGTGAAGTAAAAAGCTGTGTGCTTGTAGGACACAAATCCATCATTAAAGCATTTTACCTATAAACCGTCACCATGAAAAATCCATAATCCATAATAACCTTGCTGTCCTCTCATGTCAAAGTCCACCACATTATTCAACCGTTTTGGTCGGTAATTGCTTGTTAATGGTTTGAAGTTATAAACATCTTAATTATGGATAATTTTTTTTACAAACACGCTGGTTTTTGTTTCACAAGATATTAATTGATTGACTGGAGTTGTGCGGATTACTTGGGGATTATTATGTTGTTTTTATCAGATGTTTGAATTCTCACTCTGACGGCACCCATTCACTGCAGAGGATCCATCGGTAAGCAAGTGATGTAATGCTACACTTCTTCAAATCTTTTCTGATGAACATTTTAAGCAAATTTTCATTTTTGGGTTACTATTCCTTTAAGATCGCTACACTTCAAATCAAGCTTTTAATGTACTATTAAAATTAATATTCAGAAAATACTATAAATCAGATGTGCTCTTAAGCAGGCAAAATCCAGAACCACTTAAATAGTTCTCAATTTCACATTCTCTGGTTTTATCAGGTTTGCAGCGAATTTTTGTTAATGGATCAAGCACATTCAAAGCGCATGGTTTCAATTTCTAAATTTTCCACAAAAGGTCAAAAGGAAACTATTCAATCACAAAAAGGAAAATATCTTCAGATATACTTTCATAGTTTGATGCTTCCACTACTCCTATAAAATAAATCAGATCTGGTTGTTATTGGCAGCTGAAAGTTATTTTTACAGGAAAGGGAAACTATCTAAAGTGCTCTGGCAGTGTATCAACGGCTTGAAATGAATGAGGTTTATCTCGCACCTTCGATCTTCCTCAACAGTGAAACGAGATGATTTTTAACCACAAGCACAACGTTTATGTTGAGCGACAGCCCTGAGTGACAATTCCTAGCAGATGGAATTTTTCCATACGTGCAGCTAGTTCGTTGTAAAATTATGTCTTTGAGAGAATGCCTGAGGAAATATCCTTAGTCGGATAATTACTAGAAACATCTGCCTTCGCCTTTGAATCCCTCTCTGTTTATCCTGCATTATCTCAGGAGTGGTTTTGCCCTCTTATATTTGAGCTCAATGGGCTCAGCGTGTGTCACTGGGGACTTTCATGTAAGGCATCTGTTAAAAGCTTCACTATACTCTCCTTCCGTAGATTCCTTCCTTGTGATGTATAGAGGACTGTCTTTTTTTAAAAAAACATATGGAAGCTTTAAGTCATGATTTTTACATGAAGTATACATAAAAGACCATGAATGTTAAAGTTTTAAAGCTGATGAGACAAGAGCGTGCCATTTATGTATAATACTGACAGCTGCGAAGTGAAGACGCATCTCTATACTCCACAAAATCAGAATGGGAGTGGAAAAACTGCAAGTAAAATAGAGATAATCAGAATTTAATGCACATTCCAGCACAGGATTCTTAATGTAAATATAACTGATGGGCCCTCAAATGGATGTCAAATGTCTGACGAATCGAAATGTGGAAAGTTCTGATCTTCAGGGACTTCTTTGACTTCTGAATGAAATCGAGAGTCTGGAATTCCTCTCAATTGCAAATTTATGAGACTTAAGGAAGCCTGAGACGTGATGACAATTTCACAATAATGTTCACTTGGACAACTTTCGGACTCCCCGAGGCAATCACAAAGACATTATGAGGTAGACAATTTTACTGCTGTACAGGACTATCAAACTGTGGAAAGTGGATGTAAGATAGATTAAAATTCATATCACTCATGTTATTTTTTTCACCAAGTGCCTGAGCAATTTTTGTGGAGTGGAGTCTGTGGGGTAGCCCGCTAAAATAACTGTAAATCGCACCAGCCACATGTGTCTCGAGGAAAAAAAAAAATGTTAAGCACAGCAGGAAAATAAAACTTAGGAAATAAGGAAAACTCCAGCATACTTTGGGAAGGAAATTAATGATGGTGAAAGAGAGACTTTGTATGGGGAACTGGAACATCCAAAACCATTTAAGCTTAACACTTCAGATGCATTTTTAGAGATTGTAGAATAATTTAAGATCAGCAATTTGTCTCCAATTACCATTGGAGATTCAACACTAATTTATGACCTTTATGGACAACCTAAAAGAAAATAAAAATCAGTCATCCTACTAGTCCAAAAAAGAAAGTGCCACTCAATGACTGTAGCTGTTTCCCTAACACAAACACACACACCATTATCATGACACACTAGCAAGCACACAAACCAGCCCACTTTTCTATACACTCAATATCAAACGGCCAGGTGTGTAATCAATAGCCTGATCTCATTTTTCAAGCAAAGCATATGTGCTCCGGCTCCCAATGAGACTATGGAAAATGACTTTGGGTAGGGCTACTGTTACATGCGTGAACGTGTCTGTGTCAAGGAAGGTCTGTGTTCAAATATTACTCACAGGTGAGGCAGACAGCTCTGAGTCAGCTCAGAATGAAGCCAGGACTAATAAAAGAAGCAGCCATGGAGACATTTAGCTGCATGTACAGAAATACCAGTCAAAATTGATCCAAAATAAACTACTAAAATAAAATTTTCACTGCATGGTCGGTTACACGTAATTGGAAACTTACGGCGAATGAGAGAACGAAGTATGCATTGAGTGGCATATTTGTGCAATTTCCCTCCACTTAAAATTAGGGCTGTCAATCACATCAATCAATATTTAACTGTACATAATCTCAATTGTGTGCCATTAATGCATTCCTGTTTAAGAAAAAAAAAAAATTATAATAGCACTTTATGTAATTATAAGCTCCAGCATTTTGACACAAATTTCTGCATCAGCTCTGTTTACTCATCTCCCTTGAAAAAAAACCCAACAGATTCCTTATTTCTTAAGGTGCTTCCATAAACCTTGGAAATGGAAGTTAAAAAAAATGTATATGTATATATACATATATATATATATATACATACATACACATACACAGGTGCTGGTCATATAATTAGAATATCATCAAAAAGTTGATTTATTTCACTAATTCCATTCAAAAAGTGAAACTTGTATAATGTATACATTCATTCCACACAGACTGATATATTTCAAGTGTTTATTTCTTTTAATTTTGATGATTATAACTGACAACTAATGAAAACCCCAAATTAAGTATCTCAGAAAATTAGAATATTACTTAAGACCAATACAAAGAAAGGATTTTTAGAAATCTTGGCCAACTGAAAAGTATGAACATGAAAAGTATGAGCATGTACAGCACTCAATACTTAGTTGGGGCTCCTTTTGCCTGAATTACTGCAGCAATGCGGCGTGGCATGGAGTCGATCAGTCTGTGGCACTGCTCAGGTGTTATGAGAGCCCAGGTTGCTCTGATAGTGGCCTTCAGCTCTTCTGCATTGTTGGGTCTGGCATATCGCATCTTCCTCTTCACAATACCCCATAGATTTTCTATGGGGTTAAGGTCAGGCGAGTTTGCTGGCCAATTAAGAACAGGGATACCATGGTCCTTAAACCAGGTACTGGTAGCTTTGGCACTGTGTGCAGGTGCCAAGTCCTGTTGGAAAATGAAATCTGCATCTCCATAAAGTTGGTCAGCAGCAGGAAGCATGAAGTGCTCTAAAACTTCCTGGTATACGGCTGTGTTGACCTTGGACCTCAGAAAACACAGTGGACCAACACCAGCAGATGGCATGGCACCCCAAACCATCACTGACTGTGGAAACTTTACACTGGACCTCAAGCAACGTGGATTCTGTGCCTCTCCTCTCTTCCTCCAGACTCTGGGACCCTGATTTCCAAAGGAAATGCAAAATTTACTTTCATCAGAGAACATAACTTTGGACCACTCAGCAGCAGTCCAGTCCTTTTTGTCTTTAGCCCAGGCGAGACGCTTCTGACGCTGTCTGTTGTTCAAGAGTGGCTTGACACAAGGAATGCGACAGCTGAAACCCATGTCTTGCATACGTCTGTGCGTAGTGGTTCTTGAAGCACTGACTCCAGCTGCAGTCCACTCTTTGTGAATCTCCCCCACATTTTTGAATGGGTTTTGTTTCACAATCCTCTCCAGGGTGCGGTTATCCCTATTGCTTGTACACTTTTTTTCTACCACATCTTTTCCTTCCCTTCGCCTCTCTATTAATGTGCTTGGACACAGAGCTCTGTGAACAGCCAGCCTCTTTTGCAATGACCTTTTGTGTCTTGCCCTCCTTGTGCAAGGTGTCAATGGTCGTCTTTTGGACAACTGCCAAGTCAGCAGTCTTCCCCATGATTGTGTAGCCTACAGAACTAGACTGAGAGACCATTTAAAGGCCTTTGCAGGTGTTTTGAGTTAATTAGCTGATTAGAGTGTGGCACCAGGTGTCTTCAATATTGAACCTTTTCACAATATTCTAATTTTCTGAGATACTGAATTTGGGGTTTTCATTAGTTGTCACTTATAATCATCAAAATTAAAAGAAATAAACAATTGAAATATATCAGTCTGTGTGGAATGAATGTATACATTATACAAGTTTCACTTTTTGAATGGAATTAGTGAAATAAATCAACTTTTTGATGATATTCTAATTATATGACCAGCACCTATATATATATATATATATATATATATATATATAAATAAAACGATGATTTATTTTTTATTATTATTAAATTGCATCATAAAAAAATTGCAAATGACTTGTTTGTTAGGGACTGATATATAAATAAATAGATTTATAAATAAAAATAAATTCCCTGTATCATGTTTTTGTGTGCATGATACATAGCTCCAACCAATTTTTTGAAATCACAAAGACCAGAATAAATTACATTATAAAATGGAATAATGTGGGCAAAAAATTAAAATAAAATAAAAATGAAATATAATTTAAAAATAATAATAATTACTTTGACAGTCCAACTTCACATATTTTACAATATGATGTATTGTTATTATAGAATTTATTTATTTAAAGTTTTCTTTTTTTGTATTCAATTTGTTATTTGGTATGCTATTTGCTGTTTAAAACCAATAAACAGTCATTAAAAATAAACTTTTTATTGATTATAGAATGTCTCTGTGTTAGGCTAATCAACACGAAGGGTCAATATGATCATCTTTTCCACAATTTCACAAAAAGGTAAATTTCATGGTCAACTTCTTGCTGTTGCTGACAACAACCCTTTTTTTCATGGTGGTGATGTCAGTTATTTCAGAGTGGAAAAGATAAGTAATCTGAGGCCTCGGGGTGAAAGGGTCACCTGAGGTCAACGCAAGCACATCCATCATCAATGGAGACAGGAGAACACTTCAGCCTTGTTCTGACTAATGTTTACCCAGCAGAATCTGTGTGGTGGCCCTGCTTAAGAGCCTGACCTGGTTTTGTATGTTCCTCGCCTCTTTCATTCGTATAATGTGTGCAGAACGGAGCAAATTAAAAGTCAATGCTTTTATGGAAAAAGTTCACCCTGAAGAAATGCACAGTTCCTGTCAACCTCCGCTTGACAAGACTTCAGTGGAATGAATGCTCTTTTTACAGCCTAAATACATGAAAGTTACTCCTACATACACATCCCCCATGATTCTTGATCCTTGCAGCTGGGATGATGTCACAGATCATTTTCTTGGTTTGGTTCACCTCCGCTATAATTAGACTTTCACCCTGCAAGCCCTTTCTATCTTCACAGACATGCACAAACCAAGAAAAGATCTGTCAAACAATGAATTAATTGCTGCCCCGCAATCATTTGCAATCACCCAAAACTGTTCAATCACAAAACTGTTGCTCTGAGGAACTATCCATGACCTCAGATGCTCACTTTTTCCATGTCTGGAAAACTTGAGCACATTGGCCTTCATGCATGATCACAGCAGATCAAAGATTCTTTTCTAATCTGAGGTCAATTCAGGATTTAAATGTTGTTGAATATTTCACATCTGACTTGTTTTTCCATAAACTTTTGAACTCTTACTGACAACCTTTAACAGTCAAAATAATTATATAATATTTATATTCATTTATTTGATTAAAAATACAGTAAAAACAGAAATATTGTGAAATATTACAATTTAAAATAACTCTTTTCTATATTAATATATTTGAAAATGTAATTGATTCCTGTCCCTGCTGAAAAAAACAATAGAACCCTGCCCAAAACACAATAGAAAATGTAATGGATTTAATGGTTATAATGGGAATTGTATTGGTTTTAATGGAAACTATAATGGGGTCTACAGGTATGTGATGGATTATATTGGTGGGATGTTAAATCCTATTGGAAAAAATGCCCAAAACACACTACAAAAAGGAATTTTGTAATGGTTTTACTGAAAAAAGCTAATGGTTTATAATGGTATTTTTTTTTGTTATCAACATTTTTTATTTTCTTTTTTCACACACAACATCACAACATAACATAATAACATCAACTCAAAACAAACAAAACAAAACAACAGACACACACTCCACGTTCCAAAGGTCCAATCAAAGGGGAGAGAGAGAGGGAGGGAAAAAGCAACAACAAAACAGGTCGTTCCTTTATATAATCACACATGCCAGAAAAATAAAAAATTAAAAAATAGAAATAAAGTAATAATAATAATAATAATAATATGCAATCCTATAATGGTATTTTAATGGAAACCATTGGAATTTCTGTGATGGTTTCTATTGGGCTTCTATTGTTTTTTTTAGCAGTGATGGCAAAGTGTCACATGATCCTTCAGAAATAATTCTAATATGCTGATATGCTGTTCAAGAAACATTCTGTATCTTCTCTCCCAGGATCATTTGATGTACAGAAAGTTCAAAAGAACAGCATTTATTTGAAACAGAAATCTTTTGTAATATTATATTATAAAGTCTTTACTATCACTAGATCAATTTATAAAAAATTGTATAACAATTCTGTTACACTTTATTTTAAAGCAAATGTTCTGGTTTTGATTAAACATTACCAAGACAAACCATTTTTTTTCAGTGGATTAACTTAATTGTTCACCTCAAGACTAGCAATGTGCGCTAACAAGTAAATAGAGTCCATTTTGATTTCATGAGGACTTTAAGGTTCACTTCTCATTACTAACTATAGCTTTTGCCTTAAAATTCTAATTTGCAGCTTGTTAAAAGTTTGTAAGGTAGTTGTTAAATTTAGGCTACATTTACACTAGTGCATTTTCATTTTAAAACGCATTAACTTTTACTACGGTTACACCTGTCGTTTCCACTACTCGAAAACGGAGACTTTTGAAAACGCTGCACACCCCATTTTGCAGGGTTGAGTTTCAGGTGTAAACGGAGAAAAACGGAGACGATGGCGTGGCTGCCCACATTCTCTCTGCGTATCCTTGACGACCATGTAAACAATAACATCATGCTCATTGATGTACCCATAGATGTGTATAGGTAGATTCCCCATTTGACCGCTCCAAGACACGTCCACCATCTAAATAATAGGGTATCTACCTATACATATCTATGGTTGTACCTGCATGAATGGTCATGTGACATGCGTGTTCATTTGAGTATAGTGTAGACGGAGATCGTTTCTGAAACGCAGTGAAAATGGCAGTGTAGATGATGATCGTTTTCATTTTAAAAAGCCTTTTTAAAAAGAAAACGCACTAGTGTAAGCAGGGCCTTAGGCATGGGGTAGGATTAAGAAAGAAAAAAAATAAAATAAAAAATAAAACACGCCAGATGTGAATACTAATACCAAATAAAACATGCCTTTAAGATGTTAAAGGTCCAAAAGTTGGTGATCACAATTTCAGGATTTTTATTTAAAATATTAGAGAAAAGAAAATGTGGTTACACCTCAAGTCCAATTCTCGCCATTAACTGTGACTTTTGCCTCAACAAACTCCTAATTTGCTGCTTATTAATAGTTAGTAACATAATTGTTAAATTTTGGTATTGGGTAGGATTAGGGATGTAGAATATGGTCATGCAGAATATGTGCTTTATAAGTACTAATAAACAGCCAATATGTTAATAATAGGCATGCTAATAAGCAGTTAATAGTGAGAATTGGTGCCTATTAGGGCTGCACGATATTTTGCATGCGATAGTCATGCGCATCTATTAGTAAAGCCGGTTCTGTGATTAGCGCTAAATCTCCATCACCTGTTTTCAAATGGTGCGGCATTTAATACACAGAGCCGTAGTTCACTGACAAGCTACGCAATTCGCGCTCAGAATGAATCGCATGCGATAGTGAACGTGATATTGCGTAGCTTGTCAGTGACCTACAGCTCTGTGTATTAAATGCCGCACCATTTGAAAACAGGTGATGGAGATTTAGCGCTAATCACAGAACCGGCTTTACTAACTAGATGCGCATTACTATCACATGCAAAATATCGTGCAACCCTAGTGCCTATATTAAAATATTTCTGAAAATGCCAATATAAAATGAAAAAGAAATTCATATCAAAGTACTTTGTTACGTCTCTGATCAATTGTTAGCAAATCAGTGACCATGTGAACTTCTTTGCGTAAAAGGTCAGATTTCCTTTCTTCCACTGAAGCAGACAAAATGCTCTTTGGAACATTCATATCATGCTGGATAACACGGATCGTCACACACAGGCTTTTGACTTCTGAAGAAATACAAAACCTGGCATTAGCAGATAGATGACATCACACACCTTGTGTTTGTGCACGCTGAACAAGGTCCACTGCATCAGGTATAACATGAGGCCATATCAGCAACAAATCCTCAAGATAAACTACTATCATTCCTGCTTCCTTTGAACTGCTTGTCTACCCTCTGATTATCTTAAGTTAACAAAGCCCAGGTGTATACAACAGTGCCTTGTTACCAAAAACATTTAATGAACAAAAGTGGACAAAACAAAAGACAGATGGAAAGTACAGGGATGAAAAGAGAGGGAAATTAAAGAAAGTGCCAGTTTTGATGGGGCAGCAATGAATTGACCTTGAAACCCATGTTTATTTGCATTTATGAGATGCTTACGCTTGCAAGCAGAGCAAGAACTTTAATGTTGCACATTCATGTCAAACATTTTTGATTTATAGTGACAGTCACGGTCCTCTCCACAGCAATGACGTCAGCACTGAGCTATTTTGGCCTGTCTCTCTCTCTTTTCTCATCAATTAATTTGGAGCTTTTCCGCTTTGGTCTGATTTGCAGTTAGAGCAGCTCATCCACTTAAGTGATGTAAAAAGTTTTGAGCATGTCTGGCAACCCAAGCTATTTTAATATACACTTCATAAACAATTTATTTTATGAATTATTTATCTTTTTTAATCACAAGGTTGTTAGGAATAAGTTACCATTTACCAAACTTTTCCTACAAGCAACAAGCATGCTTTTTATTCCATTTATTTCCTGCTTTGCTTCTCATAAATATTTTGCAAGAGGCTTTCTTTTCATTTGAAAGTTATGTTTATGTAATTATTTAGATGAGCTAAAATGATGAAAGACACAATAAAACCCTCAAGCTTTTAATTTTTGTTTTGCCACATTTAAAGTGAGTGTGCAAGTGTTTTGATAAATTAACCATTTGTGGATCAACATTATTGTAGTATTGAGATAATATTATAGGATTTATTCATGTTTTGAGTTAGTTTTTATCTCTAATTGTATTATTTGAAATTAAAATTAAATCAAAATACAATATAACATTTTATTTCAGTTTTATTTATCTTAACTTGATATACTAAAAGTTCTAAAACTAAAGCTGAAATAAAAATTAAAACTATATAGACATTAAAAACTAATAAAAAAATGCTTGGCAATTTATTTCGGGCCAAATTATCTGACAAAGTTATTTATCAAATTACAAAATGCATACCTAATGAAACATACATGCAGCTTGAGCTAAGAAAGAGCAACCTCTAGAAACAATTAATTAGTTAACATAGAAGGTTACGAGCTAATGCACGGAAATATCGCATCTAACAATGTATCAATTAAACACATCTGTTAGGGAAATTATGCCATTTACATCATGGGATGGTTCACAGTGGGTGGACGTGAATTTGAGACCGATTACAACCCCATATATTGCTTTCACCTGTCTGTCACATCGTTATTTCTCCACTGGAACCACTGCATTCAGCAACAGATGCTAGTCTGCCGTTTTCTTTCTTTAGTGAGAAGCAATCTGGGAGCTATTCATTTGAGATCACTTTGTCTTTTCCTTTCCTCACCTGAAGGGAAATCGCTAACAATCTAGCAGCTTTTTTGCATGTGTTCTTCAGCAGAAATCTAGTGAGAATTTCTCACTTGATTTTCCTCTCAAATTTTGCCTTTGAAAAGCATTGATTAGTCACATAGAAATAATATTTTCTTGAATTGCTGCACGTGTTTTGGATTAGCAATGAAAAGAGAAGCAACCCACAGTTACACACTGGTTTTGGATGAATTCCAAGAACACAGTCCTCGGCAAAGAATCTGACACAGTTAACTGAGTCTATGACCGAGATTAGAGAGCTCGATACAAACCACAGTGCTGACTGGCATTGTGAATAATACAAAACGAACGCAAAACCCCCAACACATGGCACAGTTTTTCCCACCACTAGCATGTGGAAAACTGATGTTCACATCTAATAACACTTCTGATCAAAGATCACTTTCAAGAGGTTACCTTATAAAGTTTTTTGGTCTTACACCACTTCATGTGTCTCTGATATAAATAAATGCTGCCATAGTAACTGTGGATTTCTGAACATCTAACTGAAATGTTTAACAGCTGCTCATTAAATTCATTATCTCAGATATCACGTTTGGTGTACTAAGAGATAAACTGAAAGAATGAATGATAGAATCAATGATAGATAGATAGATAGAGACTGAATGAATGAATGAACGAACAAAAGATTGACAGAACAAATGATACAAGCGAGTGATAGAGACAGACAGACAGATAGATAGATAGACTGATAGAACGATAGATAGACAGACAGACTATAAAATATGGATACAATGTTTCAATTCTCCCTTTTCAATCAGAACTTTACTGCTTCTTCATGGCAAATCACATCAAGAAAAAGTAAGAGTTTTTCCCCAAGACTTTTGGGATATCAGGCATAACGTTTGATAATCTGAGCTGTGCTCCAGAGGAACGTTTCTGCCAAGCAAAGCAAGACTCTGTACCTAGCACCAACAAAACTGCTTCCGAGAGTACTGATAAAATCCGAGGAATTATTTATGGATGACTTTACCCTTTTGTCAGCATTTTCCAATGTCTTTCTTTTTCATATGCTTAAAATTAAGTATTAACATGGTTAAAATGCAGTTAAGCCACTGAAAATACATTATTTCCACATATATAATTTTTTAATGTCTTCGCTACACTACATACCAGATATCTGGACTATGCTTTCAGCATTTGCTTATATCTACATTACAATAGGATAATTTACATAATTTACAAATTACTTTTTATTCTAAAAAATGGATTGTTCAAGGACATTTGTCTTTTAGTTCAGAATTCCGAGATATTTTTCAAGTTTCATTGCTAACACTTTTTATACTTCCCCTGCTGAAACCCTGCAGATAAGTGGATGAAAGTCTGTTCACAGTCTAAAGTTAATGGATCTTGATTGATCAGAGACAGATGATAATGTTATACACAGTCAGTCAGTGTGGATTACAACTCCCCAAAGATATCAGCTGTTAAACCAGTAAAAGTAAAGTAAAACCAGGTGAGTTTTTACCTTTTAAGAATCACAGTTTCTGTTCAACATCTGCTCTGAGAACACCTTGTGAGTTGTACTGAGTGTGAACGTTCCATAGAGAAACATCTACATCAGGCAGCTTGTTAATACCCCCAACTGATTTGGGAAATAAAAAAAATAAAAAATTAACAGGAACACCACAGCATGCTAGAGCTTTCATTATAGTCCACAGACCAGTGTGGAGAAATGCTTATAAATGCAGGGAAATGCTAAATTAATAATCTCGGGTTTAGAATGGTTTTTAACATTTTTAACTTAATTTAATTAATTTAAAATATACATTTTGAAGGTTTTAAAAATCCATTTCAGGTAACAGGTCCACCAGGTCAAACCACAGTAAACGAAGTCAAAATATGTTCACATATTCAAAACCACAAGCCACTGGCCCCTGAAAACGAAACAGGATGTTACCAATAAAACAAAACAAATCCAGACCTACTCCACAACAACAACAACTATGAAACTGTGATATTGCAACGAAATAAACAAGCTGTTGTCAGTATAAATAACTGCATCACCAAACTCCTGCACATAAAAAGTAGCTTTGTGATTTATTTCCAGCAATAACAGAGATGCACGGGTCAATCACTGTTATTATTACGTTTTATAAACCAACTCCAACTTAAAACCAAGAAAGAAGTCCATTATCTCATTTAAAAGCCAAAAAAAGACATAATTACCATGCTCCCTTTCTCTTTTCCTCTCATTTTGATCTTTCTATCCATCATTCTAGCTAGGTTCCTAACCCTATATCCATGCCCAATTAGGACCTGATTGCAGTGACATCACTGAACTCCAGACAACAGTTGCAGCTGGTAGCTGACCGGCCGGAAATAGACACTGAAAGGGAGCACTGAATAGCAGGGGTTGTGAATATGGGTGGGGGATTAGAAGCTCATGCTTTCAGATCTCTTTGTGCCAAGGGGAGGAGAGAGTGGAGAGGGGGTGGACCAACCCCAAATCCACTGCCTGCTGTAAAGAAGAGAGGGGGAGAGAGAGAGAGAGAGGAGCACAAAAAGTTAGTGCAACAGAGGTGATGGACTTAGTCCAGTAAGAGTGACAAGGAACACACCAACTCCTCAGAGGGCTGAGAAGAACATGCTGGTGGACTTTCAATGCCTTCAAAACCCAGAGGAACCTACAGCACTTAACATACATATCTGCTGATCTTCTGAGGTCTTCAAAGCCCTCTTTAACATCTCCTTGAAATACTTGACCGTGAACATTTTAAAAGACTCCCAAGGACTTGCTATCTTGAAAGTCACGCTTTGATTGAATTTTAAGGACTTTTCAATTTGTTTAATATGTATGTACCATTTCACTCCTATCTCCCTGAGAAGGCGACTTGAAGTGGTTCTTGTCAGAGTTCTTGAGTGAGGATTCGCAGGCTTTGCGTCGCCACACAGACAGAGGTGTTTAATTGAGGGCTTTAAGACTGAAGACCTTTCCACTGACACCGAGGACATCTAACAAAGAGAGACAGTGGTGGATTTCGACAGACCGAGAGAGAGGGGCAAACCCCACAGAGCAATTTCTGCAAGTTGTGATGACTATTTCCACAGAGGCACTTCACACGATTTCTCCTGGACATTGACGGATTTCAAGAGGGTGCTGTGCAGTAGACTGGAATAATCTGGTAAGGCTAAGGTGAGCCCTGAGGCTCCGCTCGCTCTCTAAACATGTGTAATTGCATCCGGCTCACCACAATGCATGTGCTAATCTTGGAATGAACTTTTAAACACCTGTTTGCGCTCAGTCGAGTCGCCTTTTTGTAACATGCTGAGATCGGGGGTTGTTCTGTGTGCTTGGGTAATCATTTTTAAGCTTCAACCTCCCACTCTGTTGCTGTCATGGTTGTATGGATAACATCTGTCGCCTCGGGTGACATTTCGTTCTGATGGTTTAAGTGGAGGGATAATCCTTGCCAGGCTTGTTGAGGACAATGGAAGTGAAAGATTTGGAGACGGGGTGTTTTAGCGGCAACGGGCAGTTAATTGGTAATAAACACACAATGGTTGTTATCAATGAGGGTCCCGGACGCAATCGGAGACAATTGCGCAACAAAGCAGCCGCGTCAATAATGACGTCTGCGGGCATTCAGACCAAAAGAGTCGTTCCCCATGTGCTGTAAGAGAGTCTAGACATGTTTACGAATACGCTGAGGTGTGAATGATGGAAAAGGAAATAAAAAAAGTGGTTTAAAACAGCATGAAAGGAGTTTTTTCAGTTTTATGATAGAATTGTTCGTTTTAGAATTTGAGAAAGGAAAAGAAGAGGGATGCAAGACAGGGATGGAGGGAGGTAAAGTAAGCTACACATCCCAATCCCAGAGTGAAATGATTTGCTGGGACAGGATGCTAGAGAGTTGACTGTTGATATGACTCTTTGTTTCATTCCCCAGGAAGATTTGTAGTAATCGGAATGGAGGCAGACTTCTGAATCGGGCTTTGTTCAGCCCCAGTTCTGTTTGAATAAGAGGGAGCTTAAGGGTAAAGATGTTTTCAAACTCTGACTAGTCTTTAGTACTCTCTTTATTGACGGGCATGCCATGGCAACAAAATACACAAAGCTCATAATTGCAACTGTATACAACACACTCAGGATTGTTTATACAATGGTCTAGACCCAGGGTTTTCAACTAGGGGTCTAGAGGTTCGCAGAGACGATAACACATGTAGAATTTGTTTGTATTCTCTGATTATTAACTACTTATATTTTTTAATTATAATAATGAAAATGTTTTAATGAAAGCTATCATAGAGTCTTACCTAAACAAATCTATCTTTCACATACTGGGGGTCCGTCTGGGTGCAGGGTCTGTCTAGCAGGATGATCTCATTACTATTTGCGGGTATTTGTACATAATGTTTACAAATATATTTAAGTATGTTTAGATATGCTGAATGGTACAATGTGGATGTATTGATGGTACCTAAAATGTAGAAGTATTAACATACGCACAACTTTAGAAAGGTTCAAATAAAATTTCTGTTATTTGTATTATTACGCATTATTTCTTTATTAAATCGCATGTAACAAATACAATAAAATCTATTTATTAATTGCAGGAATTCAATATTCAATTAATCTTAAAGGATTTGCAAATATTTACACATGCCTAAAGCTTTCTGTATATAAAATGCTTATTTTAGATGCTCCCAGTACATTATTAATGTACTGTATACTGTTCAAACTTAAAAAAAAAAAAAATATATATATATATAATAATAATAATAATAATATATATATATATATATATATATATATATATATATATATATATATATATATATATATATATATATACACACACACACATTACATTTATTATGCTTTATTGTGTTTTTGATAAACTAAATGCAGCCTTGGTTAGCATAAGAATTAATCACTCAATCTACAATTTCTAAGATCACAAAAACTGTCATCAAATACCTAAAAGCTGATAAAATGTTCTAGTAAATTACAACTCAAATTTAGGTCTGCTCCTCAAACAAAGCCTTTCGAAAACTTCACATAACTTGGAAGATAACTTTTAGGCCATTTTATGCAAGCTTGAAAGTTTAAGTCACTAAATACTTTTATGGGAAAGGTCGACTTGAACATTCTGCCAAGTACACAATAGCATCATTTTTGGGTGAACTATTCCTTTACAACAGAACGTGACGCTGTGGAACATCATTACACTAATGATGTACAAGCAGGTCCATTGTTAAACATGTGAAAGGCCTGTGTTTAGTCTCATTACTCTGTGTGCTCCGCTAACCTGCATATAACTCTGCAGTCAGAGATAATTTGTAAGGGCACACAGGCACAAGTGTGAGGTGAGGACTTCATCAGCCTCTCTGTGTGTGTGAGTGTATGGCAGCTTGGCTCACCCTAATGAGGAGGGGCGGAATTCAAGGAATGCCACGGTAAGGTTGAAATGAGAAGGGCAGGCGAGAGAACAAGGGAATGATGGAGCGAGAGGGAAAGACTGAAAGAAGACATCAAGCAGCTGTGTTCCCTCGGCCCATAATCAATGACTCAAACACAGTGATTGTGCCACAGTCAGACCTAATAGGAGTAATGACAGCTGATGTAGCTGATGTTTCCATAAAAATGAGACACAACTGTTCAACATTAATAATAATCAGAAATGTTTCTTGAGCACCAAATAAGCACAGATTACATTCAGTCAAGTTCAATATTGTCAAAATAACCCTTTTTTATATACAAAAAGAGTGTTTGCATAATACAATGAACTGAATTACATAAGCAAATAGAGCTTGCTTGGAAACGAAGTGGTTTCAAACAATGATTATTAATATCATGCACCAATACCTGGAAACATGATACATTGAGAATATGATGACATGTTTAATAGGTAATTCTGAATAACAAAATATAAAATGCATTTAAAAAAAATTACATTCAAAATCAAATTATTAAGTACAATTCTGCATCCTGTTTGCTACCTCATTTTCAATTCAACTCAAATTCAGGAATTAAATGGCATTCCAAGGTATATTGTTAATGGTGCACAACAAGGCAGAACTTGTTTCCATCAGTTATTGTTCTTTCCCTTTTAAAAGGTGTTCCTTTATCTGTTATGAGGAATATGTGGAATAGTTCAAAAGCAGTTCAGTCATGCTGTAGCTTGTAAGTCATGCCACATCTGTAATGGAAAACTGGACGAGCTAAACTTCACTTTGGCCTGTCAGGACACTTCTCGAGGTGCGTGTCAGAAGGACAGGCTCTGGAGGATTTTGTTCCCACCAAAGGGGTAATGACAGCTCTGTGGATTAGGCAGATGTGCTTTCTCTTGTCCTGCCACTCACAAAGACTTATCACCACAGACAAAAGCATTTCCATTGTCTCTTAATGCTGGTTGGGGAGTCCTAGCTCTTAGACTTAGGGTCTCCATTGAATCACATGTTCTCAAACACATCTTATGTTCCACTCAGAGAAACCACAGATATCCCCCTTCCTAGACACACACAAACACATGAATGCAGACACACACAGAGGCACATGCTCACACACCACAGTGAAACCACATGCCGCCCGCAGCATTAGCTCACACGAGATGCTGCCTGCTGTAATGCCCCGGCCGCCTGACACTCTGTCAGTATATCCAACAAGTCACAAGTCCAACCTATCATTACTGGTCTGTTACAGCGGCACGAGGGGGTTCCTCAGCCTCACATGAAATACACTCTTTAGTGGAAACCATCATTATTTTTTCCTTCCAGGGAAAAGAAAGAAAAACTATGTTTTTCACACTAGATTGATGCACTACAGTTCAAAAGCTTGAAGTCGGTGTCTTGCATGCCCCCCAAGGCTGCATTTATCTGATCAAAAATACAGTGAAAACATTAAATATTATTACGGTAACACTTTAGTACAGGCAGCAATTCTCACTATTAACTATTAGCATGCCTATTATTAACAGATTGGCTGTTTATTAGTAATTATAAAGCACATATTATGCATCGCTAATCTGACCCTATACCTAAAATTAACAACTACCTTACTAACTATTTATAAGCAG
This sequence comes from Schizothorax lantsangensis, assembly GCA_027422415.1. Classification (NCBI taxonomy): domain Eukaryota; kingdom Metazoa; phylum Chordata; class Actinopteri; order Cypriniformes; family Cyprinidae; genus Schizothorax; species Schizothorax lantsangensis. Next base: position 18,707,158 of record CM049851.1, read on the forward strand.
CAAATTAGGAGTTTATTGAGGCAAAAGTCATAGCTAATGGTTTGTTAATAGTGAGATTTGGACCTTAAAATAAAGTTACAATTTAAAACGACTGTTCTCTTTTTAAATATATTTTAAATGGTACTACAATTGATAAACATCATGCTACAAATCACAACAAACAAGAGAGAGCTAGTCCATATTGTGATACGAAAAACATATTAGGAAATATATGACACTGTATGCAGCAACTGACCAATCGGAATTGTGTATTCTAGATTATATACAGCATTGTTATGGACAATGGTGGGTATTAGGAAATGTCTGACAATGAACACAGTGATTGACCAATCAGAATAGAGTATTCCAGATCATTTAAATAAACAAAAAACAAATCCAATCTGATCCGAGTAGCTGCCTTTTCTGGAAAATCCAGTTTAAGATGGTAGCTATGTTTTGGAACATGGAAACTGTTTTCTAGCTGGTCATTAGCTTGTAAATAAATCATTTTGGACCAGCTACTAGTTGGTCACAGCAGTTTTACGTCAGGATTGTTTGTGAAATATTAATAAACTGCTTGGAGGTTATCTGATAATGACTTTAGACTACCTAGAAACCAGCTACAGTGTTTCAAAACACAGCTACCGGCTTAAATGGATTTTTCAATAGACGTCTATAGATACTTCTTGTCAGCCAACAGCTTTTAAAATTTCTGGCACGTAATCTGTCAGTAAGTTTAGAGAGACAAAAGCAGTTTGTGAGGAGCGGAACACAACTGAAGAGTCTTAATCAAACATGTCCAGATAGCAGAATGGGGACATGAGAATGACAAGTTTCCATGGGACAGAAAACAGCAGGAGGTTTATGTCTCATGTTTTTTCTGTGAAGATTATGTAACTTAATATGTGGCCGGAAATACGAAAATAGTTTGGCTGCACAAATAAGACAGATACTGTGTAAACAGCTCTTAGATCATCTCTCATGTATTTAAGAACATGAAGGGTCCTGTCAAAGCTAGGAGAAAGAAGGGGATGAATAGAAAAAGACAACAAGACTTGCAATGCAAGCTGGCTATTAGATGAATATTTCTACGCTGACCCAGTGGTGAAGTCATGATGTGGACAGACAGATTGCAGGTTTCCTGTGCATTTGCTGACTTCATCGGCAAAAGTCTGATAATGTGGTTACTGTGCATAAACAACCACAATATAATAAACAACCTGAATTTCGTTCGCATCAATCCTCCTCAACAGAGAGACAACTTGACAAGCAGAGATGTTAATACTATAGTGGTAAAATGTTTCATCCAGTAAAAATCCATCCATTAGTGCTAATATTTCTAAAATCTTCCTGATGTTAACACTGAACCAACTCCTCTCTGGCCGTCCTCCCAGAATATGTTATAAAACTCAACTAATGAGCACTGCAATCCCCCTTTCTCCAGATAATTCCCAAAAAACTCTGCTGTCAGCTTTGTATTTTTTTCGGTGCCATGATGATAACAGACTGACAGAACAGAATTTTGGACATGTTTTTGGAGAAAAAGAAATCTATAAAATGTAAGATGCTAATTCGTTCTTCTGATATGGGTCATTAATAATTAGAGCTCATGAAACTGCTCTATTATACAACAGGCAGATTGTCAGTTTGTGCATTAGCGGTGACGGTTTTCAGTAATGAGTGAATTACTGAATCATTCACTCAGTTGATTCATTCAGAAACACTGTTTCACTGAATCATTCTCTCAAATGATTTGTTCACACCCTCTGATTCATTCATGAACAAAACAAGTGACAGTATTTATGAGCGAGTCACTGAATCAATCACTTAATCAATTCATTCAAAAATACTATTTTATTCAAGAACAAAACAACTGTCTTTATAAGTGAGTAATTAACTTATGCAATCAAACATTTTGTTCAAAATCAATAAGTGCACAAGTAAACCACTGAATAATTTACTCAGTCATTAATTGAAAACATAGTTAACGTAGTACTATTAACATAGTAATAGTCTTTAAGAGCAAGTCACTGAATTTTTTTCTCTCAATTGATTTGTTAAAAAAGTTCAACAACAGGATTCATTCAGTAACAAAACACCTCTATTGTGCATTGCTCAGAGCTGCAATGGTTAAAAGGAAATCTAAAATGTTAGCTATTTGATATTCATGTCTTATCAATAGAACTGCTATGTATAGAAATGCCATGCTAATATTTAACTTGTGTGATACAGTAATAATCGTATGAATAATGCTGTATAACCTGCATGCATTTGTCATAAACGTGTGTTTGAAGTAAACATCCACTACAACATCCCTGCGACTAAGGTTCATTATGCATGACTAGGCTGTGAATGTACAGGTGCATCTCAATAAATTAGAATGTCGTGGAAAAGTTAATTTATTTCAGTAATTCAACTCAAATTGTGAAACTCGTGTATTAAATAAATTCAATGCACACAGACTGAAGTAGTTTAAGTCTTTGGTTCTTTTAATTGTGATGATTTAGGCTCACATTTAACAAAAACCCACCAATTCACTATCTCAACAAATTAGAATACGGTGACATGCCAATAAGCTAATCAACTCAAAACACCTGCAAAGGTTTCCTGAGCCTTCAAAATGGTCTCAGTTTGGTTCACTAGGCTACACAATCATGCTGATCTGACAGTTGTCCAGAAGACAATCATTGACACCCTTCACAAGGAGGGTAAGCCACAAACATTCATTGCCAAAGAAGCTGGCTGTTCACAGAGTGCTGTATCCAAGCATGTTAACAGAAAGTTGAGTGGAAGGAAAAAGTGTGGAAGAAAAAGACGCACAACCAACTGAGTGAACCGCAGCCTTATGAGGATTGTCAAGCAAAATCGATTCAAGAATTTGGGTGAACTTCACAAGGAATGGACTGAGGCTGGGGTCAAGGCATCAGGGGCCACCACACACAGACGTGTCAAGGAATTTGGCTACAGTTGTCATATTCCTCTTGTTAAGCCACTCCTGAACCACAGACAATGTCAGAGGCGTCTTACCTGGGCTAAGGAGAAGAAGAACTGGACTGTTGCCCAGTGGTCCAAAGTCCTCCTTTCAGATGAGAGCAAGTTTTGTATTTCATTTTGAACCCAAGGTCCTAGAGTCTGGAGGAAGGGTGGAGAAGCTCATAGCCCAAGTTGCATGAAGTCCAGTGTTAAGTTTCCACAGTCTGTGATGATTTGGGGTGCAATGTCATCTGCTGGTGTTGGTCCATTGTGTTTTTTGAAAACCAACGTCACTGCACCCGTTTACCAAGAAATTTTGGAGCACTTCATGCTTCCTTCTGCTGACCAGCTTTTTAAAGATGCTGATTTCATTTTCCAGCAGGATTTGGCACCTGCCCACACTGCCAAAAGCACCAAAAGTTGGTTAAATGACCATGGTGTTGGTGTGCTTGACTGGCCAGCAAACTCACCAGACCTGAACCCCATAGAGAATCTATGGGGTATTGTCAAGAGGAAAATGAGAAACAAGAGACCAAAAAATGCAGATGAGCTGAAGGGCACGGTCAAAGAAACCTGGGATTCCATACCACCTCAGCAGTGCCACAAACTGATCACCTCCATGCCACGCCGAATTGAGGCAGTAATTAAAGCAAAAGGAGCCCCTACCAAGTATCGAGTACATATACAGTAAATTAACATACTTTCCAGAAGGCCAAAGACTTAAACTACTTCAGTCTGGGTGCACTGAATTTATTTAATACACAAGTTTCACAATTTGAGTTGAATTACTGAAATAAATTAACTTTTCCACGACATTCTAATATTATTGAGATGCACCTGAACATGTCCGTGAAGGTCAGAAAACCTGCTAGTGGGTTAGAAAGGTGTTACACAGTGCCGCTCTATAACTCAGTCCAACAGCAGCTTTCAATTAAAGTTCCCGAAGATGAAGCACTCTAGTTATACTTTCTAGGAAGAAGTGTTCTCCAAAGCTTTCACAGGCACTGTGTGTTTCTCACTGCGTCCCCTCTTCCAGACAACCCCGGGCTGCTTTTCCAATAATATGCTCACTCTCTTTGAAACTTGGGGTAAACAACACAAAGTGGCTTCATGTCATGAATATAAAAGGCCATGTGTTGTGTGATTACAGGTCTTTATGTAACTGGTATTTTCATTGTGAATAAATAAATCAGGCTAATAAATCACGTCATACCTTCCTGGAGACTGATTTTAAATGACAGACATCCATTGGATGCAGGTGTCAGATTCTCTCTGTCTTTGCAACTATCATAGAAACATATGTTATCCCTCATACAATAAGAACACACCCTGCACGTTTCACATTTTAAAGTGCCATGCATACCAAATGAAAAAAGTGAGGCATAGCACAGTGAAAAGTAACAAGTTTGACATGCTGTTTTAAAAGTTCGGCACAATGGTCAAATACAGTAGGTCCAATACATATACATTTTAATGCAAGACAGCAGAATGGAAAATGAGCCCAGAGTCTCAAGATGTATTTTGTTCAACTTTAGTTTGACACTGAAAAAAAGCAAGACACGAAGCAACAGTCAAATATGTCCCTGCAGCATGGTAACACAGAAAACAATTAAAAAGCAGCGCAAATGAACTCAAAAACTCGCTCTGCATTAATCAGCCCTAATTCAGTATTAATTTACTGGGTCTTGTAAGTTTTTTGGGCATGGTTTATGCAAGCCTTTCACAATGCATTTTATGTAATACATGCTTATAATCAGAGTAAAATCCCAGTGCTTGTATGAACTAGCGCTACATCAGATTTTCCATTCTCCCTCTGTGATGTTCAAGCCTGTGGCAAGGTTCAGATAACCAAGTGCCGTCATTGAGAACTCATTCATATGGCAGCTTACCAAAGCAGAGTCCTGCCAGGACACCCATGATGACCAAACAATCCATTCAGCAGAATTAAACACTCTGTGTCACCCTGCAACTGGGGCAGCTCCATTGTTCAACGGGATATATGGTTTTTGTATGAGGTGTGGGTGGTCAAAACTGGCCTGATTATGGCAACAGTGTTGTTTACTAAAACTATTAAAAACATGTTTTTGGTAATTAAAATAAAAAAATTGTTAAAACATTGTAAAGATGACAAAAGTGCAACAAATTTTTTTTTTAATAAAAACATCTAAATTACAAAATATTTTTAAAATTAATATTTCAAAATATTAATATCATTACAGTTTCTAAATATGAACAATCTTAAAAAAAAAAAAATATATATATATATATATATATATATATATATATATATATATATATATACACAAGATTGTTCAGCTGACAACCAATTTGGTAACAAAGTAATGAACAGCAGAAAGTGAATTTTTGGAATATGTTCATTTATATGGATTTTTTTAATACATTGATTTATAATAATGAATCTGACAATCTAACGCAACATCTGAGAGAGAAACATTTATGATGAACTGAATCACTAGAATAAATCAATTTTGCCAAGACTACATATGAGGGAGAGGATGCTGTGAAAGTGTTTGAGCGAGATTCAAGCCTAGAAGCTCCAGTGAAGCCAAGAACTTACAGAATATGGGGCTACAGAGCCTTATAATTCCCCCGCTGTGAGGGTCAGCCACACTCCTGTTTGCTTCTCCATCAGTTCTGCACTGTGGCTTGCCAGACCATTTCTCCCAGTGAAACCTAATCTGTCCCCAGAGATCAAGAGCTTCCACGGCTGGGTTAGAAACAGGGGCAGCTCACTGACTCCTGTTGTAATGAGTTCTCTGGCGTGACAGATGTTGAGTGAGGTGCCAGATCTCCTGTCTAGATCAGTTGGGGTTGTGTTAGTTTGGTTAAGCTAGGCCTGTTCAGACAGATAGAGGGGAAAATTAGCCTCATGCCTCCCATAGGCCTCAAGGATGGAAAAATATATCCTTAAGCCTTTAGGGTGGTATTAAAGTAAATATTTTGAGGATTAAAGTTCTGACTGTTCCAAAATGATTTAGAGAATTGTATGCACAAAGGCAACTTTGATTGTTGTGATGTGAATGATATATGCTTGGCCTGAGGTTCAATGAAACATAAGAATGTCCACAAAAACATTTTTAAATATAGTTTAAAAGACATGGGTAAGCTTTTTAAGGTACGGTCAAATTTCAGTTTCTCTGGCAAAAAAAAAACCATTGTCTCTTGTCAATAGTATAGTGATATTTGGAGCACGACTCACACAGAAGTCAATTTAAAACCAAGCAGCTTTCTGTTGGTTAATGTGGAAAAAAAAATGCAAAATGCATTGGGAAATTGTTTGCTGTCCACACAAATATCATGAATTAATAAATTCATAAATACTGCAATTTTGGAGAGTCACTCCACATGGTATTTTACCTAAACTAATCTTGACATAGAAGGTCAAATTATTTGATATGAAGATATTTAGCAGCAGTGAAGCAATTTTGTTAATATTTTGCCAAACTAATTAACGTTCTGAAAAATTTATTTGTGAATAAATAATAATTAAAAAAAATTCTCTGCTCATGTAATTCACAGGTGTGTGTGGTCATGGATGTTCCTGCGCTCGTATGGCTGGTGTTGCTCTTGGCGAGTGGACTGTTTCCTGAAACGGAGGGCAGCACTCAGCAGTTTGATAGCAGTGATGAAGGTCCAGAGGTTGAATTCCTGTCGACCTCTCGCACACGACGGGCCTCCGAGCCTCCGCCGCAGGACAAGTGCTCCTATACCTTCATCGTACCCCAGCAGAAGGTTACGGGAGCCATCTGTGTGAACTCCAAGGAGCCTGAGGCCGTGCTGGAGAACCGTGTCAATAAGCAGGAGCTGGAACTCCTCAATTCTGAGCTGCACAAGCAGAAGAGACAAATTGAGACTCTGCAGCAGCTTGTAGAAGTCGATGGCGGCATCGTCAATGAGGTGAAGCTTTTGCGCAAGGAGTCCCGTAATATGAATTCCCGAGTGACGCAGTTATACATGCAGCTGCTGCATGAGATCATCCGCAAGAGGGACAACGCGCTGGAGCTCTCTCAACTGGAGAACAAGATCCTCAACCAGACCTCAGAGATGCTGCAGCTTACAAACCGCTATAAAGATCTGGAGCATAAGTATCAGCACCTCGCCTCACTGGCCAATAACCAGTCAGCGCTCATTGCCCTTCTTGAGGCACAGTGTCAGAGGGGACCGCCGGTTGTGGTTCCCAGGGTACCGGTCCAACCTCAGCCCCAACCACAACCTCAACCTAGACCCTCACCACCACTCAATAAACCCTACCAGCCACCAACGTTTAGCCGTAACAGCCAGATCACCAATGAGATCCAGAGCGATCAGAACCTCAAACCTGCCCCTCTTCCCACCATGCCAGGAGGAACTCACAGCCCATCCACCACAAACAAGCCCTCCGGTGAGTCTCAGCTTCATTCCTCCAGTGTTGCATGTACTATTTGAAGGAAAAAACTGAAATGAGAATAAAATACTTGCATTTTGAGGAAATGGAGTATAGGTTTTACAAAACTTTCCAACAGCAAACAAAGCCAAAATGCACCAAGTGTACCCTTCAAAAGTCTGAGCCCAGTAAGATTTTCGGTAAAAGGAATTAATACTTTCATTCAGCAAAACACATTAAATTGATCGAAAATGACAGTAAAGACATTTACAATGAGGTCTAAAAAGACCTCCAAGACTTTTAACTTTTTGAAATGGAAAAATTCGTACAGAAATGTCAGAAGCAACATCAATAGTTATTGACATTAAACAATTCAAAACGTGATATTTCCATTTGATGACTCTTATCCTTGTGTGGTTTTCAGTGCCAATTTTCTCTCACAGTCCATCATTATTAAGCACTGCCTATCAAAGTTCATTCATCTCAAATTCTCTCTGCATAGCGGCTCCCACACAGAGACGTGATAATAAAGCATCTGTTGTTGTCGCAGCTTTGAAATGCCAACATCTAGTTTGTTAATCTGGTCAGATGATGAATATCATAAACAATATTGAGTCATGCCCATGGGTGGCATTGTTAAACATGGACAACAAAAACTTATGATAGATTTAATAAAATTCATCAATTTCAGACTGAATGTTATATATAATTTTACATGCTTTTAATGATCTAAAATGAGAAGTAAATGAAAAGCCTATTTTTTGGGGGATAATGCAGAAAAGCTTTATTTTCCCCAAAATACTTATGCTTCATTGCAATGAACATGACTTCTTTATCTCAATCCAAAGAAATGTAAAAAAAAATCTCAGCAGTTTTTAATCACTTTTCTTTAATGTGCTTATCATAATGCATTGCAATATTATAAGAATATCATGATAGATTTTTCACTTTCATCATCCACAAAGAAACCAACATACATACATATATATGTATATGTATATATATATATATATATATATATATATATATATATATATATATGTATATGTATATGTATATGTATATGTATATGTATATGTATATGTATATATATATATATATATATATATATATATATATATATTATATTATTAAATGAAAAGCAAAAATTCAGTCATATACATACATTTCCACTGGTGACATGAGCAATTTCCTGGCTAGGTCTGCCTGCATTAATAGAGAAAGGTTACACAAACTCTCCTCAATGAGAGTCAAGCTTTCACAATGGGACTACAGTACGAAAAAGAGCTCTGGTAGGAAATAGAGAAAGATTCTGGACAGAGGACAAAAAAAGTGAAGGAAAGAAGACTGTCAGAAAAATTCTATCCTGAGTTGGGATGGCATAAGCACGAGCCATCATAGGCTGCATTTAAACTATAAATGTGTATAAATGTGTATGGTAGTTCCTCATTATATCTGATTTATGTTAATTTCTTTAATACATATATATTAAAAGATATAAAAAACAAAAACAAAAAAGACATTGTAAAGATTCGGTCACATTTGCCACTGTTCTGCAAATTCTCATGGGCAAAATTATATAAATCCATATGATCAAAAAAATTTGTGCGAGTTTGGAAGATTCCCTTATGCATATTTCACAACAGGTTCAAGTTGTTCATGCAAACATGCAGCAATGGACTGTTTTTACCCACAAAATTTAGCTGAAAATGCACTAATTTGACTGCACCTTAAGATTTTAGAACCATGCAGTATATGAAAATGACCCTAAGTGGATGTGTAAAGATCCAAAAAAAAAAAATTGTGTGTGTTTTTTGCTGTTTGCACACATAAAAGGCTTGATCTGACAAAAACAGAATTGGCTGCGATAATAAAGCTGCAGTGATGAAAAAGGAAATGAGATGACTAGAGAAAGAGCAGGGATGGGAGGGAAGCAGCACTCTGTTGAAATGAAGTCATTTATTCCAGTGTTACCAGACATGCGCGACCCAGACATCCCACACAAACACTGAGCTCTATCAGGTCTGGGTCTTCCTGAGAAATGGTCTGCTGATGGATTTGCCAAGTTGTTTTAACATGACCCACACCACTGAAAATCTGTAAGGCCTCTCGGTTTCCTCTTCCTCCCTTCTTCCTACCATATCTCCTCTGAAGTTCAGTTCACTTGATGGATTCGTGTTCATCTCCAGTTCAACACCTCATTCATCTCTGTGAATGTTAGCTAGAAACTTTGTAGTGAAAAGCTGATTTTCTTTCCACTGTCGGCCATTAGACTGTTTTTGTTCAGAATGTCTCTCATTCCATTTCTCATACACACCTAATCTAAACTTTGTCCATTTGTCCAGCTGCTTTTGTCTAAACGTCTCTCCATAAAGCCCACTGAACAAGTAAACCAAAATATTATCACTGTAAAACAGCAAATGTCACAGGAATTTAAAAATGACTGATCTACTCATTAATATCACTGTTCTAATTAGAAACAAATGATTCAAATAATGTCCCTTTGAACCTGCTTTCAGCTATTATGTTCTGTTCCTGTCTTAATTTCTATCTTTTTTCAAATACTTGTTTTGGCACTAATTTTGCATTAAGTGGGAAGTTTCCATGGTGTAAAATGTTCTATGACCAATTAAACAGAAGGGAGCTTAAAAGGAGTTTCTAATTTGCTGACAAGCAGACTTCTCCAAGGGAGAGCAAGACATTGGTGGCTCCAAGATAATGAGGCAAAGAATGTGGAGTGAGGTGCTTTTCATGTACAGAATCAAAATGTGCTCGGAATTTAGCACAAAACACTGATACAGCCTCTAATACAGAATACAAACTACATTTGCATAATAGAAATAGAGTGAGGTTCAAAGGTCTGACAGAAACAGTACAATTTTTCTAAATCAATAATAAATACCAAATGTTAAGATATTTTATATGCACTACCAGTCAAAAGTATTTGACCAGTAAGATTTTTAATGTTTGTTTTTAAAGTCTCTTGTGTTCACCATGCATGTATTTTTATTTGATACAAAGTACAGCAAAAACAGTACAGTTTTTAATATTTTTGCTATTTTAAATAAATGTTTTCTATTTGAATACATTTTAAAATGTATTTTATTCCTGTGATGTCAAAGCTGAATTTTTAGCATCATTACTCCAGTCACGTGATCTTTAAGAAATCATTCTAATATTATGATTTGCTGCTCAAAAAACATTTATTATAATAATTATTATTATGAAAACAGCCGAGTAGAATTTTTTCATGTTTCTTTGACGAATACAAAGTTCAGAAGAACAGCATTTATCTGAAATAGAAATCTTTTGTTACATTATAAATGTCTTCACTTATCACTTTATCAATTTAAAGCATCCTTGCTAAATAAAAGTATTAATTTCCTATTCTATAATTTCTTTCTATTCATCAAAGAATCCTGAAATAAATGTACTCAACTGTATTAAATATTGATATTAATAATAAAACAGGTTTCTTGAACAGCAAATCAGCATATTAGAATGATTTCTGAAAGATCATGTGACTGGAGTAATGATGCTAAAAATGTAGCTTTCATCACAGGAATAAATTACATTTTAAAATATATTCAAATAGAAAGCAGTTATTTTAAACAGTACAAATATTCCACAATATTACTGCTTTTGCTGTATTTTGGATAAAAAAATGCAGACTTTGTGAGCAGAAAAGAATTCTTTAAAAAAACATTAAAAATCTTATTTTTTTTGACTGGTACTGTATGTAATGAAAGTTGAATTGTATATTATATAATGTTATACAAACATTATTGAATATTTATATATTACACTTACTCATTTTATCACTACTACTACCACTACCACTACTAAAATAAACACATATGATACAATATACTGTAATAATGATGTCTAAATGTGTTAAGTCTATGTGACGCTTGTCTCTTGAGATACCAAAAAAACAAAATCTACTGACCCAATAAAAACGCTGTTTAATATGCTCCTCCTGGGATTGGGAATGTTGGAATGGATTCAGTTTTATTCACAGTAAGGGGCTAATGAGCCCCGTCTGTGTTGTTATCTTAAATTTGTCAGGTAGTGTGATGGCTCCTATTATGGCATGCAGTGAAAATCAGCCAGCCAGAGAGATTTCAGAAACACAGACACAACCTGGCTCAGTGGATGTGCATTGGATGCTATGTAACCAGCGGTCTGGGGTCTGTTATCATAAATGCAGCCAAAAATATCTAAATTATAAGAGTGTATAAGTGAAACTGACTGGAGCAAAGTATTGCCTACGTTTTGGTAAAAGACACAGCCAGCACATTTGTAAATGTAGCATCCAGAGTCATGAGGGCCAGCATTCGGGCATGAGGCCTACTTTTTATAAACTACAAGATGAGAGTAAACACTAAAATATTCCAGACTACTGCAAGTAAACCACAAGGCCTCAGAAGTGCTTTGGGGCTGAGATGTCAGATAACTAAAAGGCTGTCTGCCAGATCTGACAGTAAGGAAAGCACGGTTAAAATACACAAACAATAATGGAACATGTGAGTTCATCTGCTTCAAGAGTTTAAGTCTAAGGTTTTGTTTAAGTTTGACTGCTTTCCCTACTGAGAAGATTATCATATGAAGCCAATTTGATGTTTATAATCAGCTTCACCAGTTAGGTTTTGCTAGTGAATAGCATATTTGTGCTGCTCCATTTGGTAGACCAACATCAAACCAGTAGTGCTGTTACGTTCGTGAACGACTCGTTTTTGAACGAATCTTTTAGGTGAACGAATCGTTCTCGTAATCCATTGACTCATATTTCTCGTTCACTGAAATTCCTCCCTTCAGAGCAGCGTGGCGCTGTTAGCTCTAGTCTGTGGACTGTTTCATCCTGTCAAAGACTGACTAAACCTCGAGCCAATAGCATTCGAGT